>JACDJE010000129.1:0-101540 GCA_016647715.1 Pavo muticus
AAAAAGATTGCTAGATTGCTTGCATGGTGTAGCAAAGGGTGAAAGTTAAATGGCAGCATGTGAAGTTTAAGGTTGAGTCCTGCAGTAATAATTCAGTGATTCATGTCTCATTAAAAAAAATACTGTACTCGAGCCTATACTCTAATTCTACTCTATATGAGTCATGTACTCAGGTTTACTGCAAAATAAAGTTAACCTGGAATCCAGTTTTAAAATCTTCTTGTTGATTTACTTCTATTTTTTGAGACCAAGTCAAGTCTACAGTTTCCAAGACTGTTTTCTAGAGACCTTGGGTCATTAATATTCTGTTAGCTATTCTCTATGTCTGAACTTTTGCAATGATATTACACCAAAACCAAACCAAACCAAACAGTGAATAAATCCTCAAGATGACTAAATTTGGAGGGAAGTGATGCAATTTTACCAGGACAACATGATTTGTATCTCATGGCTGGAACAAACATAAGAATATTTAACCTCAGGAATTAGATTTTTAAGGAAATTTTGAAAACACTCTTATGTTTAATGCTCTAACACAAAGCCGACTTCATCTGCTACAAATGATACTTCAATGATACTAAACTCACTGTTTTAGCTGTGAATTTATTTTATTTCCATTCATTTTCATAGCAGCCTAACTTCTTTCCCCAATAATTTCTTGGGGTCTCTCCCTTATGCAACCCATTTCCACTCATCATCATTATTCATTAACATCACTGACATCACATTACAAACATTGGGCAAGAAAAATCAGTAAATCCACAAGTTAAAAAATAAGCATTTACACGGAGTAATGTGGAGAATGCTACCTACAGACAGTAAATAGTATCAATTGTTTTTTTCTATCAAGCATGCAAAGACCAGAATTATGTACCTTCCAATTATATGTGATATGCAAGACTAACTTCAAATATCAATACGATAGAAGAAACTGAGCTTGCAGTATAATAAGCTGGAGCTGAATTTCAAATTATCAGCTGCTGCTTAGCTCACAGCATTACCAGAATATTG
Organism: Pavo muticus; assembly: GCA_016647715.1. Classification (NCBI taxonomy): domain Eukaryota; kingdom Metazoa; phylum Chordata; class Aves; order Galliformes; family Phasianidae; genus Pavo; species Pavo muticus. The sequence continues at coordinate 1,012 of JACDJE010000129.1, forward strand.
TTTCTCTTTGACAACACAGCGTTGAAACCCAAGTCATTCTCTGTTTTTTCTGATCCAACTGCAAGAAAACTGAAATTATGCTCATTATAGAAAATACTTACAATTTTTTTGTTTTCTATTAATATTGTTGAATTGTTAGTTTCAACATTCCTCAGAATCACTGTGCCATTCTGGTTTCTATAAATGAATTCATTATCTGCAAGGAGAAAAAGAAAATATCATTAAGGAAGTCTGAAATTGTCTGTTTATGTGGAACCCAACAATGCACTTGATCCAAAAGGACTGCTGGGAGCCTTCCTGTAAAGAGCACAGATTTTTTAATTCAGCCATTGCTTTAACACTAAGGTGGCTTCCAGGATAGCCATCAAACTGTTTGTCATACTGTCATATTGTTAGTGTAGAAAAACAAGGTCAGAAAATATTCCTTGCACTGAAAGGTTTCCAAGATCCTTAATATCCATGGGAGTTCATTAGGTCAGATGCCTGGAAAGTCCCTGAAAGCTAAAGGCAACTCACTTTTTGACACAGCATATTTTTGAAGCTAGTATTGTACAGATCTTCTGACTCTGCTGCTTGTCCTAATACTAGAAGGAGATGCATGGGAAGAAATGGCCATTTTCACATGCAACATGACAAATCACCTTGCTCTCGTTGCACTTTGGGACTACCCCAACACTCAGGATGTCTCCACAAGGACAAGAATCCTGGAGCAGGAGCAGCTCAGGCAGTCTCCAGCTCTCAGAGCTCAAAACCTACTACAGAAAGGCTGGGATAGGCGTATGAAAGAGACTCCAAATGAGGGTTGGGTGGCAGGTAGAAGGTTCAGGATGAAAAAACATTACAACAATAGAGGGCTGTGATCTTGTCAGATGTCATAAACTGAAGTTCAGGTCTGATAAGTGCTTGCATGTACTGCCCCACAGATAAAAGATAAAACTGAACTCGCAAGCATGTTGCCATGAAAGGATTCAGCAGTTCCTCCTGACACAGGAGTAGGGTTACTGCTTTTTTAGCAACCTAGCTAAACTAACAGAGAACTGATGGGTCCTATCCAACTTCTGCCTCTGGCTTCAGTTAGGGAAACCATTCCTCACTGCCCACCCTCACTGCGATTCCCTCAGGGTGATGTCATGGTGCATCCCACAAGTGTTAGGGACAGATGAATGATTATACATAACCCATGGGTTGTCCAGGGATGAGTCAAAGGTGGCCTGCTCCTTCCTTACCCATACGTCAGACCTTTTTTTCGATTTTCAAACTCCTGATGATGACAGTCATTACCCATCCCTGTAAATTACTTTGCATATGCAGATGTAAAGTTTCTGCACTGTACTTATTCATAACAAAACAGTCACCTCCTACACATCACTGGTTTACAACCAAAAAAAAAAAGGAGAAAAATCTATTTTGAGAAAAAGGTGAAGCAGATTCTTTGGGGCCAAGCTGTTGCTGCAATATGGATAACAACCTGTTAGAGACTTCGAATGACTGTAGTAGACCTTCAGAGACATAGGCAAAGTTCTCAAAGTATCTCTTTCTTTTAATTATGGCAAAAATTTTATCAACACCTTTAGTCCTGAATAAAAACAGTAAAGTTAGATTAAGACTTGCATTTGAGACCAGAGTAATGAAGAGAGTTCCTGCTTGGATAAGATGGCATTAAAATGTTGTCACTAGTTATGTGGTATTGTCCAAGGATATGGTGTTTTCATTAGCTTTCCTGATCGTATTCAGGACTTTGAAATATTGCTTCATACGATTTACAACTAAACTAAGTAAGATTTTCCAACCTGTAAATGTACTGACTGAAGAACTAGGACGGACGTCCAAAAAGTCATAAGCACGGAGAACGTAAGTAGGGAATGCTAATTCCCTGCCTCTTCCAAAATAAATATTAGGAGGCATTAAATGATGCCACCCAGTGACAGTTTCAACACAAATAAAAGGGATTATTTCTTCACACAGAAGGTAATCAAGCGGTGGACATCGTGGTCTCAGAGTAAAGCAGTTGTCAGGAATTAGAAAAATGGATGAAAATTATAGGCCTTGAGGGGAGAGACTTCTTGGAAAGTCCCTGAATCACAGAATCACAGAATCATAGAACTGCTCAGGTTGGAAAAGACCTTAAAGATCATCGAGTCCAACCACAACCCAACCATACTACCCTAACTCTAACAACCCTCCGCTAAATCATGGCCCTGAGCACCACATCCAAAAAGTTTTTAAACACATCCAGGGATGGTGACTCAACCACCTACCTGGGGAGCCTATTCCAGTGCTTAACAACCCTTTCTGTAAAGAAGTGTTTCCTGATATCCAACCTAAACCTCCCCTGGCGCAACTTGAGGTCATTTCCCCTCATCCTGTCACCTGTCACCAGTGAGAAGAGACCAACCCCGCTCTCACTGTAAGCACCTTTCAGATATTGGAAGAGAGCAATAAGGTCTCCCTTCAGCCTCCTTTTCCCCAGACTAAACAGCCCCAGTTCCTTCAGTCTCTCTTCATAGGGCATATTCTCCAAGCCCTTCACAAGCCTTGTTGCCCTTCTTTGGACCTGCTCCAGCACCTCAGTGTCCTTTCTGTACTGAGGTGCCCAAAACTGAACACAGTACTTGAGGTGAGGCCTCACCAATGCCAAGTACAGGAGCAGGATTACTTCCCTAGTCCTGCTCACCACACTATTCCTGATACAAGCCAGGATGCCATTGGCCTTCTTGGCCACCTGGGCACACTGCTGGCTCATATTCAGCCAACTGTCCATCAGTACACCAAGGTCCCTTTCCATCAGGCAGCTTTCCAGCTACTCCTCCCCAAGGCTGTAGGGTTGCCTGGGTTTGTTGTGACCAAAATGCAGGACCCAACACTTGGCTCTATTGAAACTCATACAGTTAACCTTGGCCCATCGATCCAGTCTATCCAGGTCCCTTCGTAGTGCCTTTCTCCCCTCAACACTCCCTCCCAACTTGGTGTAATCTGCAACTTACTGAGGGTGCACTCAATCCCCTCATCAAGATCATTAATAAAGATGTTAAATAGAAGCGGCCCCAGTACCGAGCCCTGGGGGACACCACTCATGACCGGCCGCCAACTGGATTTAACTTCATTGAATGAGAGATTTGTGGCAACCAGAAGCATGTTCCAAATTATTGCCATGAGAAATGTACTCTTAAAAATCTTTGCTAAACATCTGCTTGTGTCCCCAGCCAGACACCAGCATAGATGATGTCTGGGGTCTGATCCAGCACTGCTTATTTACAACTTCAACTTCCAGCTTCTGTGCCAGGTCCTGAAGAAAAACTTTTGTGCCAACAGTTTTTGCGGTATTACAATAAAATATATTAATGCACTCTACACACATTTCCCATTTATATATATTCTTAGGCCATTAAGGCTGAAGTATCATTTGTTAAGAGAGGAAAACATATCGTCCAAATTTGTATTCTCAGGTATCCTTGGAGAATGGAATAACTAAGCTCATTATCAAGCATTCTGAGAAAGATTACCACTTTAATAATCATCCTATGTCAGCAACAGCGGTTGTTTTCCAATTACATTCTAAATTCTAGGTAGAAAAAAAGCTCATTTTAAATACAGCCAGTAGAGCATCTGGATAATTGTAACACTATCAGAATACCTCTTAATTACAGGAAAACCTGGCCATGAATGTCTGCCCTCAGCTCTAAGTTCAAGACACAAGAGAAGCATCTTATTAAGCCAATGAGTCAGTGGCCTGTTAATACCTGGTGATTTTGTCTTGAGCATCACTTGATCTGATGGAAATTATATTACTGCTCCCAATTTAGTTGCTACTACACTTCTGTTCCTCCCTAAGCTCCTGCTTGGAGACACTGCAAAAAGTAACACTTCCATGAAGTATGAAACTTCAAGATCATTACACAGAAGTTACTGTATAGTTGGAATCAGGCAGTGAAAGGCCTTTTTGTTATTTCTTAAAGTCTAATGAGCTTAAAATCAGGCACTAATCTGCTGCACATACTTCTGATACAAATAGGGAAGAACAAATGAAGCAGTGCTGATTTGTTAGGGCAGTAAATCTCGCTGTTATACTCAATACGAGCCATCAACGCAGTGTCTGAATTAATGAACAGAAAAATCACTCTGCTTAAAAGAGGAACAAATTGCTCTGTGTTATACTCCAAGCAAAATAGTGTGAGGTTTAGCTGGTCTGTAAGTTGCACTATCTTATCTTATTATCAATGAATAATATTGTTGGACTTCTGTTTTGAAATGTGCGATTTGTTCCACTGAAGAAGCATTTATTTATATGGGACATATCCCAATCAAAGACAAAAAGCAATGCAGTAATCTCTGTCAGTAATGAATTCTGTCCAGCAAGCTGATGAGTATTTGCAGCCTGATTTATAGCTGTCGCCATGGCTGATAAAGGTCATCACTGCATCTCATTTTTTATACCTGCCTTTCTTTGGGGCTGGTGTTCAGTGTAAATGATGCTGAAAATTTTAACTTTCAGGCATAAAGCCATTTGTTCCATTAGATAATTGATTTCTTCAACAGCAGAGGTCATGCCACTGGTTCCCCCTCCTCTTTCTTAACTTCCAGGAACCTGTCTGCCTGGTAGAATCCAGAGCGTAGGCACAGACATGTAGTCAACTTGCAAAAGTGACTGATTACAGAAAGTAGCGATTACTTGAAACAACGAAGCAGCCTTGCTGCTATGCAGTCAGTGTGGAGGATGGGAGCTTCAGCTATTTCTTTCTTTCTTTTCTTTTCTTTTTTTTTTTTTTTTTGAAATGGCAAATGGAATAAATGCAACTAGGAAGCTCAAGACGGATGATGTATTTGCAGTGTCAGAGTTTCCCAGATTCTTCGCAGACAGCTTTCTTAAATTTGGGCAGGTAAAGCGAATGCAGAGAAAACAAACTAAATGCTCCTGCCCCCTGCAATTGTTGGACTAGTGCTGCCTCCTCTCATTTAGGGTAAAACAAGACAAAACACTGGCATTAATGGCCTCAAGTTGTGTCAGGGAAGGTTTAGATTGGACATTAGAAAGAACTTCTTCATGGAAATGTGGTCATGCATTGGAACAGGCTGCCTAGGGGAGGGTGGAGTCCCCATCTCTGGAAGTATTTGAAATGTGTGGATGTGACATTAAGGAATGTTTAGAGATAGGACTTGGAAAGTCTAGTTGATAATTGGACTTGATGATCTTGAAGGTGTTTTCCAACATAGATATTCCATGATTCTATTGTTTTTTTTTTTTTTTTTTAAGGGAAGAATGTATTAGGTCCCCAATTTTGAAGGCTGTTTTTGCTTTTCCAGGCATGCAAAGCTCTTCATCCCTTCCCCGGGTTTTGCTATCCAGAAAAGCAGAGGGGCTCTGGGAGCCTGCACACTGGTGCTGCTACATTGCCAGACCTGGAAGTGCCAGCTGCAACACAGAAGAAAGATCATGAGGTCATCATGGATGGCCCTCAAATTGTCAGCTCAACAAGCCAAGGCAGCCCAAAGAGCCACCTAAACACTGGAACATCATCAAGAGAGCAAGAAGGTATTTATCATTTCCCATAACATAAAAAAAAAAGAGTGTCAAAATTCATGGACAAAAATTCACTGACTGATAAACTGGCAGATATTGAAGGAAATGGGCAGGATAATTATTTATCATTTGTAATCCAGTGCTTCTATTATCACAAAATCACAGAATATGTGAATGACAGAATCTACAAATGACTAAAATGGTTCAGGCTCAAGTCCAATGTAGCATCAGCTATTGGCATGTTTAGAAACCCAGTGCTGGACTGTAGGATTACTTGGCTGATCCAAGAGGTCTCCTATTCACATGGTTCAAACTGGGCACCACACAGTTAGCTCATCACAGAGGACCAGAAGGTCAGGGACAATTTTACCTCCAGAAGGATGAGTTTGACTTCTGGCAGATGCAAGGAAGCTGAAGGAATTACATCTAGCTAAAGATTTGCATTGCTCAAGTATATATGGCTGTACAGCTTCTGCAATGAGACTCTGTAAGCACACCATATTAGAGGAGAGAGAATGGTTTGTAAGGTAAAAGAATGACAGGCATGCTTTTGAGGAGAATTTTCATTGTTTGTCAGAGAGCACAGAAAGCAGAAAGAATTCACTGATAAAGATAGGGAATAAGTATTTAATTCCAGCTCTGATAAAATACCCCTAAAGAAACCGTAATTTTTTATCAGTTTACTGGAGAAAGAAAAACAGGAAAAAAAAAAAATCACATGCAGCAAGTTAGAAGGAAGTCAGTGAAAGGTAGAAGGTAATATCAGGGTTGTTAGGAGAGCTCTAGTCATTCAGAGCCACAGATTTAGAGGAAAAGGCAACTTCTCAATTGTTCCCAAGTGTTGTAGGTTTGGACATGAAAGATAACCGAGCGTGTTTCAGTCTGATGAAAGTCAGCATCAGGGGAATTATTGTTCTCAGCCTCTAAGATGAAGGGAGACTGGCAAATAAGGGAAACCTAAATCTTACAATTATTCTGAGCCATTTCAGATAGATTAGCCTCTAGAAAGCAGTGTGACCGGTAGGGCTGGCAAACAAATTACACCGGGTCCAGAGGGCAGAGGGCAGGGATGAGGCAGCACTGCACTGGCCATCCGCATGGCTGTCACCATCATGGGACTGCCCAGAGTGGACCAGGAATACATTCAGTCATTTCTCACCTCTGCTGCTGTAGCAAGAGACTTTGCAATTCTTTTTAGTGAGGCTGGAAAACCTGAAAGAATCCTCAGAACTTTGCAAGTGGAAACACTGCATCCTATTCCACCTGATGAGGCCAGCAGGCAGCAAATGTTAGGGCCCTGCATACTTCTTAACTGCTATAAAATCAAACTGCAGAGACTATAATGCAAAATAAAAGCAGTCAACCCCCCAGAAGAACCCTACTTGGGTGTTCAGACAAACACAGTCCCAAATTCAGGTAGAAAAGAAGAATGTTATGATGACTCATTTAATACTATGACCTGTTGCTCTTTAAAGATACACTGTAGTGCCTCTATTTGTTATTTATCACATGTACTCATAACTGGATCAAAATCCACTCCCCCAAGCACAAAGCAAGCCCATTTCTGTACTGAGCTGCTTCCCAAAGTGAAAATGCAGAAGCACTTCCCATCCCCAGATGTTATAATAAACTGACTTTGGGAGAGTAGAGAGAGAGAGAGAGAGAGAAGCTTATGTGGTGATTATTAGGAATATTGGGAAAAATTTCTTCTCAGGACTGGTGATGCAGTGGCACAGGCTGTCCAGGGAGGTGGTGGAGTCACTATCCCTGGAGGTGTTCAGGAACTGTGGAGATGTGGCATTGAGGGACATGGTCAGTGGTATGGTAGGAATGAGTTGATGGTTGGACTAGATGATCTTAGTGGTCTTTTTCAAACTTACAGATTCTATGATTCAGTGGTTCTACGAATGGCAATGAAACCCCATCTCCATACCCTGGTGATGAGGATGGCCCGATATACACCTTGGCACTTGCAACATACCACAGCCCTCTGCAACCGGCCTGCTTTATGTCTTCCATCCACCTGCCCTCCACCAGCTCCTTTTTGTTCAGCCTTCCTGAACCTCAGTGCAGAAATAAGTTACAATCTGTTGTATATTGTGATGCTTATGCAAGGGTACAACAGGGGACGGAGAACAGCTTGCCTCTAACAACATCACTACAGCCTTTAATTCCAAGAGACAACTGAAATCCAATTTTTATCTTCCTGGCATTATGGATCATTATTCTTTTACTGTTTCCAGCATTTTTTTTTAATGTGAGAAGTAGAAATAGAAACTTGAAATAGGTGATTTACCATAATTTAGCTAAATGCTGTGTAACACACTACACTGGTACATTAAGTAAGTACAACATGAAAGAATGTGTTTTATTATGCAAAAAATGGTTTTAATTGCTCATCACTTCAATGCAGCTGTAGTTGGTGCACCAATATAGTGCTTTGGCAGTAGTGCCAGTAAAATAAAACACAGTTATAGCTCAGATAAATTCCCAAATCAAGGTGCATCTCTAGCAGGCTTGTAAATCACTTATCAAAAGCTCAAAGAAGGCTGAGCCTTGGGAAAACTTAAGACTATAAAAATCCATAACACCAATCTGTTTCTCTCTCTTTTTTTTTTTCTTTTGTCTAGTCCCAAATATTTCACAATCTTGACTCAAAGAAAGCTTATTCACTCTCATTGAGAGAAGGCTGAGGAACCAAACCGTAAACCCAGTCTGTGCACATCTTTGAAATCCCAGTCCCAAATGTTAAACCAGCTACAATTCTGCAGCTCCTCTCATTTGTGAGACTGAACTTCACTTCAAAGGGCTCCAGTCTGGGAACTCTGTAGGCATAGATCATGGCTCAGTGGCATGGACATGAAAAGCTGAAGTCCATTTGAGAAACAGAATGCATTTCAACTTCAAATAGCTTCTCTTCCCAGCTTCAACTTGCTTCCATAACGCATGTGTGGAAAAAGGAGAGGGAGACTGCCATTAGGAAAAAAAATGAATGAGAAATCCTCTAAAGTAAATGCATTTTGACCCCAGCCAGGGCAAATTATCCCTCTCTCTCTCTCTCTCTCAAAAAAAAAAAAAAAAAAAAAAAGGCTGTAAAATCCTACCAAAAATAGCAAAAAAACTGCAGCTTGTTGCTTCCTGCCCTCCGTGCAGGGACCCTGCAGCACCCTGAGCTGGCTTTATCCTATTGCAAGACAGAAAACTCCTCAGAAACTCCGTGCAATCTTCTGCTTCAGTTCAGTTGTGCTCGTACTGTGTGCTCTTCAAACCGTAAAAGTTACAGCAGGAAAAATGAGAATAATCCCAGGTTCCAAAGTCCTGACAGCTGGAGATGCCAGATTACACCCATTCCTTCAATTTCCTGCCAGAAACTTCCCACTTTCAAAGAATCACAGAATCATTAAGGTTGGAAAAGACCACTAAGATCATCTCTCTCAACCACCAACCTGTCACCACAACCACGTTCACTAAACCAGGTCTCTCAGCGCCACAAATCAGCAAGGCAATTTAACTCCAAACAACTAATTCCAAGGAATAGTCCCAGAACATCTTTACTCACACCCTGTATAGGTTTCATAATCTCACTATGCATCGAAACAGCAAAACAAAGCGCAGACAATCGGCAGTGCACAACAGAACATCCCAGCTTGTGCAGTGACCAGAATGGGTGATACACAGGCACTGAGTTTATCTGGAGTATAAGACCTCAAGAGCAACTGCCACTGTAGCTGCCAGCTGAAGTGACAGCTGTCATCACCTCCTTGCTGGCACCTTTGCTCCAAGCACCCTTTAGAACTGCAGCATTGCTTGGTGATCCCTCTTTTCCTGGCCAACAGCAACTGTAAAAGTTACAGCAGGAAAAATGAGAATAATCCCAGCTGCCTCATTTAGGTTGCCTTCACAGATGGGAGCGTATAACCCTGTGTGTTGCACATGAATGGAATAAGCCATTTGACATTAAGGAAAAAAAAGGAATCCATGAATAAATTTTCATTAGAATGTGACCTCACAGCTTGCTTTCTTAATTCCTCCATGCATTTCCTTGGATTCTTCTCTCTCCCCTGGCCCAATTACACTTGTTAGTGGCCATAACAGAAAGAACACAGAGAGTGGTTGGTTTTTTTCTTTCTGTTACTATTATTGTGCTCAGTGTTCTGAAATTTCAATACCAACTGAATGAGATCTTTGTGTATTAACAAGCAATTCACTACACATACAGATCCCATTTACATCTCCTTATTGTGGACACTGAAGCCCAAGAGCAAAACGAGCGTGGCAGAACTGTAGCTATCACTCTTAGTCCAGATCTCTGAAAATCAAAGAAAGACACTAAACCCAATGCCCTGCCCATTTTGATTACCGTGTGCTGGTCACAAGAGGGCACTGCATTACAGACCCGATGGAAATGCTTTCCGTGGATGCAAAGAGCTGTTAATTAATGTTTGGGTATGATGTTGGCTGCGTACCTAGTGAGGAGCAGCACCTGAAGCAGAACAGACACCCAAGTCAAGGGAACAGCTACAAGAGGAGCAGTTTGTAATTAAACTGCTTTCAAATGAATTCCCAAGGAGGAAATTAAATTGGTATCAGCCATGTATACGGCTTTCCCTAGACATCTCAAACCTGTTTGCCCACAGTGGCTGGCCCAGCTCCCACAGGTAGCCCACCATGAATCACAGAAATGAGGCACTGGATTTCTTGTTCCACATTATTCTTGTTCTTGTTCTCACCAAGGAATGAGAGTTGTGCACTCAGGGCAAACAAGCTGACGCTGACACTGAAGCAGAAGAGATGAACACCTAAACATCCGTTTTAATGCAATGGAATAAATATGATTATGTCAAAAGAACAACTGATCCTTTCCTGAATCCTAAACAATATTTTGTCTAAAAGTGTCTTCTTAGTGGGCTCTCAACGTGTTAATAACTTTCAGCAGATGGCTTTAAAACCAAACAGTATCTTTTGTTCTTATTCAATGAAAAAACTCACCTCTTCATGTTTTCCTTTATTTTCTCAATTCTTACATCTTTTCTATGCCACTCAGGGCAGTCCTGCCTTTAACATGCATTTAAATGCTTCTCTTGTAGTCTTTATGCTTCTTTGGACAGTGCCTATTCCCACAACAATCTATCCTTTTTGGATAGAGCAATCAAAAGACACTGTTTTGATTAAGGTGATGGTGTCCCTCAAACTGGTAAAAACAGGCTATGTTCAGTATTGTTCTCTCCTGAATATCATCCAATACTGTTTCCCTCAAAAAAAAATGATTGCAACAGAAAATTGATTATAAATCCTCTCCTGTTCTTCATATCCAGATCCATTTTGGATGGCAATTCTGTGTCCATTAAAAAAACAATAACAATAGAATCATAGAATCACCAGGGTTGGTAAAGATCTCCAAGATCATCTAGTGCAACTGTTCACCTACCATCAGTAATTTCAAAAAATTAAATCCAATTTTTTAGAAAAAGATAGGAATACTACAATTATTGGTATATAATTCTTCTTGTAAAAATATCTCCCTATATAAGACATTAAAAAAAGGGAAAGAAATAAAGACTAAAGGTGTGATTGGTATCCCCTGCTCCTGAACCCTAGAAGTATGGTTATCCTAACCAACAGTAAGGCAAATATATATAATATGTATGAGGGCTGTAAATAATAAGCTATGCTGATTCTTGATTTAATAGGAGAATAGGACTGATAGTAAGCATTTACTAGGGTGGTAATAAATTTAACTACACAAAATCTTTCTGGATACTTTTTCCAGGTTGAATTGGTGGATATTATACATTTGCCCAAGCATTGCTGACTTGAACAAACCCACATTTCTTCTCATCTCAGAAGAAGGTACTATGGTATATAGCAAGTGTACAACAAGGCCAACACTTCCAAGCAGCACTTGGACTGACTTGCTCTGCCTGAATGACCACACACTGAACATAGCTTCAGCAAGCCCACAGTCTCTGTGAACTGCTGGGTTTACCACTCCTGCAACATGCAGCTGATTTTTCACAAGGTACAGTGCATGCCAAAATAAATATCATGTAGGCAGTAGATCCAAGCTTTTGCCCTTCACAGACCAATTGCTTCTGAGCTGAAGCTATTTTTTCCCTTCTTGGTATGAGCTTTTGAAATTCCTCACTATTTTACTAGACTTCGCATACTTTTACCATGCATTCCATTGTAAGCTGCCTTCCCTGGAAGGTGAGTGAGCTTTGAAGCCAACTGTCTTCATTTTGTGGCTTACTGCAAACCTTAAGCATTGACAAATCACATATAAGACTGAAGCTGGGCCTTGAGGTGAAGTAACAACATGATAGCTTGGCACCATGCTCCACTGGCAGGGCTGTGAAGGAGAACTTCCTGCCCAGCCGTACACAAATCTGGTAATACATTCTGCTCTTTCCATCAATCAAATGTTTATTCTAGGAAATTGTTTCCCAGTCTCTTCTTCCTTGCATTTTATTTTCCTTCTTTCATTTCTTCACCTTTGTTGGCTTACCTTGATTTTTTTTCCCCACTAAGTAAGACACTAGAAGTGTCTTTTAAGAGGTCCTATAATCAGAGATTATTTAACAGCATGCATGACCACTGTCTCAGAATCACTTACAGGATCACCTTATTTTCTACCAGAGTGTCTTCCTTGTTACTGGCAATGAAGAGTTGCCAGCCAAATAACCAATATAAAGCTCTGAAGCACGTGCTGGGAAAGCCATGGTAGGCACATTTATTCCATGTTTTACAGCACTGTAATCCCTCAGTGTGGTATAATTTGGCACAAGGTCACCTATGTCTATCACAGTGGAAAAGCTTCTGCCTTTCCTTTAAAGTCAAACAAATTGCATGATGTGCAGCTCTTGGTATTTCTGTGCAATTCATGTGTGTAGCCATGATCCTGTTGTCTCAAAAATGAAGCATTAGAGATGGAAAGCATTCAAGAAACAAGAAGGGTGATCCAGAACACTGATCTAAGGGCCAACAAACAAAGCAAATGGGAACAAACTCCTAAGTGAGGAAAAGATAGTTCTTCACACAACAGGTTCTAGGCCTGAGAAACTCCTTGATAAGCATACAGGATGCAGGAGGAACTGGAGAACACTTGGAAGTGATTTGGAAGAGAAATACATTTGGGCTTGTTAAATAATAATAATAAAAAAGGATCTGATATTCCCCTGAACTAAACAGCGCATAAATCTTGCTGCACTCCCACATCCCTGTGCATACACTTATTGCCACTGACAGAAACAGGATTTGGGGTTGGGCAAAACTTTGGTCTCTTCCGTTCTCAACTGAATTTTCACTGATGTGAGATTTGTATATCTAAATTTTAAAGCATAATTCTATTCCCTTGATCAACGATAATTATTTCACTCTAAATTTCTTTTAATGAATTATATATATAAGCCTGGTACTATTTCTTCTAAGAATAAAAAAGTAGTGCTTCTTATATAGTCAACAGCTTAATACAGTAAGGAGATCCAAACTCACTAGAGGTTTTCTTTCTTAGATAAGTAAATCTTTGCATGTTGAAATTTCAATTTCAAATATCTGATACAAATTTAATCACGAGAAATACAGTATTTCCCATCTCTAATTTGTGAAATGACTGTTTTGGGGTATATATTTATTTCATGTTCATTAAAAGGGGGCAAGTGGAAGAATACATACTAGCCTAATTATCCTGTGTAAGTAAGTACTCCATGTTCAACAAGTGTCTAAGAGCAGTGCAGTGTGCTCATGGAAAGATCCTGAGTCAGGATAATGTGCTTTACATGAAGTCAGTACCTGCAACAAGGAATCAGACACAAAGGGCAATGCAAAAAATGAAAAACTGCCTTGAGAAAGAGAAAAAAGGAACCTTTTTGCCTCCTACAGAATACAGGGCTCTAAAGATGGACTCTGTAGATTCCAGATCTTTGGAAATCACTGCTGAAGGTGCAAGCTGTTTGTTGTTATCAGGATCAACTGCTTAACAAGAGGCTCGAACACACTGAAGGGCTCTCCTTTCTTATCAGCCCTCTCTCTTGTGGTTATCCTGCAATGATGCAACTCATTTCTTCCCTTTTTTTTTTTTTCTAGATGCTCATCTCCTCGATGTTCCTATCCCAAAACATTTACATTCTTACATCAGCATCATTACTAGGAAAACCCTCAGCAAATCCATGCACACTCCCATTCTTGACCTTCCTTATCTGGAGCTCAAAACTGAATTCCCCACCTGTCTACTCAGATTTTCTCAGCAGTGCTGGATCTAAATGGAACACATTTCTTACACCCCCTCAAGGCAACCCTAACCATGGCGAGACACTGACAGATGCCTGGGTAAGGGAGATGATATTAGGAAGAACTTCCTCTCTGAAGGAGTGCATGGGCACTGGCACAGGCTGCACAGGGTGGTGGTGGGGTCACTGTCCCTGGAGGTGTTCCAGAACTGTGGAGATGTGGCACCAAAGGACACGGTCAGTGGGCACGGTGGGGATGGGTTGGTGGCTGGAGATGATCATAGTGGTCAATTCCAAATTTAACGATTCTATGATCTCACCATCACCTGGGAGCTGGGTACGGGCTGCCTTGCTTTTCTCCCTTCTCTTTCCCTTTTGTGCTAGAGACATCTAAAGGGACAAAGGAAAAAAAAATATGGAAAAAAAGCACCTTTATTTTGGTACAAAACCAACCACTGCAGTTATGACCATCCTTTCACAGGCTTGTTGAAGGAAATTGCCATCACAGCAGTTTCCCTTTGTCAGGGGCTGGGGACAGCTGAGAGTTTGGTGCCTGCTTTACAGGTATAAGCCATGGAAGCACATTTATCAGTGTCACGCTGGACCTGCGGCTCTTAACCTGGAATTTTAACTAACATAAACCAGAAAAACACCTAATCCAGTTAAATCCCTGCAAAACCAGTGTGTCCCCTTTGGCAGTGAGTTTTGATTTCAAACCATTCTGAATAAGATGAAATAACAGATCCTTTTTTGTCTCAAACTGTGAGCACATAGGCAGAGCTGGCACATGCATTTCTTTTCTTTCAGCCACAGAAACACTGCTGATGCAAGCTGCATCTTCTAAAGTCCTCCATGGGTGCAGCAGCTCCCCATGGAAGAATGCTATTTCTTCCCTATTTCCATTCCTGCTGTTTTCCTTTATTAATTTTTTTTTTTTAATCAAAATTCTCCCCCGTGAACTGGGTCCAGCTGCAGGAAGCACTGAAGTTTGCATATTTCCATCAGCCACCAGCCGTGCAAAGCCCCGGTGCAGCATAAATCATGACAACTGGGGTGGCTTCTACCCAATCTCCGTGGATTTCTACCTCAAATCTGCAAACAAATTTAACACACACCAGAGCCCAAATGCTCCTGGTTTTCACACCTGTTGCAGCTTCAAATTATTCCCCACAGATGCTTCTTGCTGGCAGACACCATCGTGGCAGGAGGCACTGCCTCGCTGCTGAGGTATTTTGAGAGAGAAGCACTGCTTTGAGTGGAGCTGGGCATGAATGGAAAACTGGAATATCTTTTTGCAAATGGATATAAAAAGTCTAGGAACTGCTTGCTGATCCAACATGTGAAAGTGTGACTGTTATATAGCTTGTGGGGAAGTCTGTTTTTCCTACTCTTTGAAAAATTATATCAATGAAAACAGAATTAGGCAGTTATGTAGAGTGGGCGTTAGCAGAGCTCTGACAAGAAGGAAAAGTAAAGTCAAGAACATCTCCTGCATCCATCTTTTCCTCTTTAACAGCTCCCTATAAAGTTACCCAAGCAAATGAATGCCTTTTCCAGCTATTTGTCTTAGGCCATTAAGAGATTATCACCCAGGATAAGGCTCTTTTCATCATTTCCACAGCCTCTGCTCCTCCTTGCACATCCCCATAATCATCCCCATATACATGGGGTTCTCCCTCATCCTCACTGCAGCCAAACCTTCTCCATCACTTGCTCTCTTTCATCTCACTCCTCAAAGGTGACCTTCACACCACCAGTCCTGTCCCTTTGTTGGACTCCTCTCTCAACCTGGTGTGATGCATAGCAATAACAAACACAAAACTATTATGCTGAACATCACTTTTTTTTTTTTTTTTTAAAAATTTTTTTCATATTTTTACAGGCTGCCCAGAGAAACTATGGGTTCCCCATCCCTGGAGGTGCTCAAGGCCAGGTTGGATGGGGCCCTGGGCAGCCTGACTTGGTGGGTGGCAACAAGCCCATGGCAGGGGGTTGGAACTGGATGATCTTTAAGGCTGCTTCCAAGTCAAGCCATTCTATGATTCCATGATTTGATGATTTTTGTAAATTGGGTGTTTAGGTTTTCATTAGGTGAAGCCATATTTTGGTACCTCAAGAGGACTTTTGGCTCAGAGGTGCTGGTACTGAAAACCAATGGCACACCAGGTTGAGGAAACCGGTTACCTATGAAGACTCCTAAAGGTAAGACTATCTACCTGAAAATCTTGATCTCCTCGAGACATCGAACTACTCAAAAACAAGTAAAAATCAAATTGACCATTACTGTGTTAATTCTGCTTTTATAGTGTGCTATCTTTCACAATCAGGAATTTCCCCAGTATATTTCTCCCTCCAAATCCAGCTGCCCAAGGATGATTTCCTCAGCCTGCCAGCCACACGTGCCCCACAGCACCCCAGTGCTTCACAGAAGCTGGGCACAGCCTCCCTTCTAAAGCCAAGTACAGAGCTGCTTCCCGGCTCATTCTTGCAGACTGTATTAATTTTTAAGAGAGCTAAATTGATTTCTCATTTCATTCTCTCTAGCAGCAATGAACAAAATAGCTACATGGCAGAAATGCTCTCCTTCACGGCCTATAATAGTATGTTAAAAAGCCATTAATTCCAGGGTTTCTTGTCTTTAGTGAATAGGTTACTGTATCTGCTAAACTAAGGCAAGTGCCTAGAAGCAGCAAGGCAGGGAGCAAGGCAAACTCCTTCAGTGCTCTCAGAGTAGAGTATCTATTGAAAACCCTGAAGACGATGATCCAGAATGGGCTGTAAAATCAGAACTACGGTTCAAGACATTTAACCTGTTCAGCTCTACTTTCCCACTGGAGTAGTCTTGACAGAGCATGAGCCTTTATCTCTTCTGCTTTAGCAACAAAGGATGTCACTTCGTGAGGACATTCAGATTACAAATAGCAATCAGTGATCTTTAAAGCACATGGAAACTTCCACTGGCACCAAAACAACCTCAGAGGTCACTGTGTGCCTAACTGCTCCATACATTCACGGATCAAAGAAAAAGTGTTTCTGAAAGTCATTCCTGACTAAACCTCCTTGTAAGGGTGTGCTAAGAAGTGCTAGACCAGAAAAGCCTCCTTCAGCCTTTCCACCAGGTTTTCCTCTGGTCTACACGCCATTCTCCTTCAGTGCCATGTCTTTGCCTCTGTGCTGTGGGGCTCAAAGATCACTGAAATCTTCAGCAACACAAACCACTGTGCTGTGCTCCAGACAGCTTCCTGTATATCTCAGAAAATATTTCAAGAATGACCAAAAAGCCAGAACACACACACAAATATCACAAAAACAAATTGCCATGAGGTAGGATGTGATGTTCAGCACCCTAGAACTGGGAGTGTGACAAGTGCTCTTTGAACCGCTAAGTTCAGTAAAACCATTCCCTCAAACCATTTCAACACACCATTAAAACTAATTGAAAGTAACTATTTAGTATCTCTGTCGAGCAAAATGGGCAATGAAGCAAGTATTCCAATAGAGTAACCCAGCTTTCTTTATGCTTCTTCCAAATTTACACTAACCAGTGAGCAGTTCACATTGGTTTAATACAAGGTGAGAGCTGGGGTGAGTGTGTGCCCCCAGCTTGCAGCATCTGTGTTCAAGAGCACCTACAAACACCACAC
The DNA here is from genome assembly GCA_016647715.1 of Pavo muticus. Taxonomy (NCBI): domain Eukaryota; kingdom Metazoa; phylum Chordata; class Aves; order Galliformes; family Phasianidae; genus Pavo; species Pavo muticus. The sequence goes on from JACDJE010000129.1 coordinate 18,399, forward strand.
AAGACTGGAAATTGTTTACTGGTGACCAACGGGAAGCTGAGCTTTCCTTCCACTCCAGTCCAACCTTGCTAAGGAAAAGGCTCTGAGTTTGGTCACTCAGAAGTGGTCAAGATCACGGAGGAGCAGCCTGGAGAAGCCTACGCTCCAGCTAACCATATTACAGCTCTAACAATGGTATTTTAGTCTTCAGGGCTGTCAAAGCAGCATCTTAACACAACCCTTTTTCACGATGAAAAATATTAGCACTTAGAAAGTTCTTAATATCTATGCAAGGCAAACTATAAATAATTCATTTACTCCACATGCATCTGCACCATTTGAAATGCACCAGTGCTTTTATCAATACAGTGGGATGAATTTACACTGCACAGAATAGACTTGGGGGCATTTGGGCTCTCCATGTACTGTTGATTTGAGCATTATTATTAAAGGTAAACTGAAATAAATTACCTCAGTTACTGCAAGACATTTTTTTCAGCATGGTAAATAAAACTTATTAGTTCTAGGTCATTAAATTAAATATTAGACTTAAAAAGAGCTTTGAGAGTCTATAATGCTATTAGGAAAACATGCAATAATATGTGCCTCAGTATCAAAGATAAAAGAATTGCTCTATTATATTTAGTTCTTAGTTATTAGTGCATTTTTCAGGAAGACTGATGCAAAGGCCCAGTTGCCATTCTCAGACACGAGCCAGGCACACAGCCATTCTGGCTCTTGCTGAGGGGCAGGTTTCCAAACAACTAAATCATTTCCAAAAATGCCATTTAGAGCCTCTTGCTAAGCAACCCACTGTTCTCCTTCAGGTTAGAATAAATAATATTTTCCCAGTTTTGCAGCTGCAGCAAGTGGGCAGGGAGCAAAGACAGCAGGGTTTGCTTTTCAGATGCCTGAGGGCATCCTTCGGTGTCCCATGCCCCTTGCTGACCAATATATTGTGCTTTTCATTTCATCCTTTATTCTACTGTTTGGCTACAACCTCTGTGCAAGGACTATCTCATCATGCTGAGCCAGTGTCTGGCACAAAAAAGATGCACTCCTGGTTGGATTCTCCAGGCACCAAAGCACAGCCCCAAATCCTGACAGCAGTCACCACAACATACACTCTGTCTTATAGGACACCAACACCAAGGCTGGAAATACAAGTAATGATGGCAGGCTGCACCCAATCAATTGAGTGTACCCAATGGATTCCAAGCTCCCATAGCACTGGGGTTGGAACCTGATGATCTTTAAGGTCCCTTCCAACCTAAGCCATTCTAAGATTCAATGATTCTATTAGCTATAATAACCAATATTGCATTGGAAGTATAGTTATGTCAGCTTTGAGACCAGTTCTCTCTTTTTTCTAGCTCCTTTGAAATCAATGGAATGACAGTGCTATTGATCTGACATATGTTATTTCAACTTGCCCACCACGAATCAAAAAACGCTTAAACATCAGCACATGCCATCAATTTCAGTAAGTTTTCAGAATAATTTAATGTTGTCATCCTGTAAATAAATACTTTTCTGGGGAAGAAAGGAAACAGATTTGAAGAGCTAAGAGAACTGAATTTTGCAGATCTCTGAGTGATGGTGGTATTGTGCAAAATTAAATCATAGAATGAGAAGGAATACAAGGATAGACCACAAGTATCTATTTCTTTTGGTTCAGATTCTCCACAAAACATTGCTAGAATCACTCATTTTGTGGCACTTAAATAGGCAATTTTTCTGCTGGGCCATTTCAGCACTCTCGTTGTATGGAATTTTACAAGTTTGCTGTAGGCATTTTCAGTCATTCTTTCATTTGCACTTAAACTGAGAATATGAGACCAATGGGAAAGTGTGCTTAGGAATCAGGCTATTGCTCTTTCATCTGGCTTATCAGAAACCTCAATCAGGATTTCACCACTTAGCCAGCTAGAGAGAACTGTGAAAAGCAACTGTAACACAAACAAGAAATTAACGTTGCAAAATGGCTATGGGTCCTTGGATGAATGACTGCAGATTGCAGTCTTGTCTTTAAACACCGAATTACTTTTGGATACAGAATATCTATGGGCTTACAAACAAATTCTCTAATTATATTAAAATCAGTATCAGTGGTATTAGTAACAAAGCAACAACACAAGTCCTTCAAAAATATCTACGCAGGTTTGCACAATACAACTTTATATTCTCTTATACAGAAACAATATTTTACTAACATCAGGGCAGGCAAAACTCACTGGAGTTAGAGTGCATGAGAGAAGGGAAATGGACACGCTAGGACTGGACTCTTAATGAAAGTACATATGACATCCATATGTGAACGTAACTTGAAAAGCATGGGAAGTATTATTTTTGGACAGAAGACAGCAGTTTTGTGGAAAAACACCTTTTATCAACAAAATGACGCATGCATCAGAGAGGAGAGTTTATACACAGCTCCATGGCCGTGTTCCATTCTCTCTCTTCCGGTAAAAGTTTCATTCATTATAATTCCCTCATAGTTCATCAAATAATGAAAAAAAATAAATAAATAGCAGCAAACACCTCAATAAAAGCACCTCTTCCTTTATTAGGACCATCAGGTATCTCAGTGCTAAAAACGGATGATAAATAAATGACTTTGAGCTGCAGCACAACTAATATCTCCTTTATCACTCTTCCTAAAGAGTGGCTTTGGCAAACACCACTCCCACAGAGTTTGCAGCCTAAAGGAAAGCTCCTGCTCACTGCAGGTGTTTGTGAAGGTGTGTATTGTCTGCTATGGCTTTCCTGCCTAGCTGAATGGGTGGGAGAAGTTGGAGACAGCTGTGATGAGGGTGACTGGGGAACGTGCTCATTCAACACAACCCTTTAGCACTCTCTTTTCGTTATAGGTATTGTAAGTGCTCCCAGTGGGCATAGTAGACAAGGAAAGCCAAACACAAGGAAGGAATTGATCCCGTTCCCTTATTAAATTCAGAAGAAAGGCTAATACCTTCAGAGACAAAAGGAGCTGGACTGGAACCTACATGAATGGCACGCCACAGATCATTTTGTTCTTACCAAAGCCTCTTCTGACTGCAGCAATTTCCAGCAGGAGCTGGATTTTTCATCCCCTAAACAGTTCAATTCCAGCAAACACTACGTGTATTAATTCCAGCATTATTTGGTTTTCCTCTGACTAGAAAACACACAGCAGCATAAGACAAAAAGAGCACATGTTGTGTGTGCAAGCACCAGACCAGCTGCTGCTGGGCCACTGTTTTCCAGTTGCTTAGCAACACTTCACCTCCCTGCTGGAAAAAAAAATGTTTTGATGAGGGAATATAAAGAAAATGATTTGTTTATGGTGAAATAATGACTTCAACCACTTCTTCTAACCATAACCTATTGAATCCTGGGAGCTCTTAGGGACAAAGGCTCCAGCTGTCAATGCCTAGCTATGAGTCCACTGGAGATACTCAAATGAAAAATGGCAACAACAGAGCAGTAGTTTTTGCATATGCATATATATAAATCGGGAGGAAAACTGGAATAGGAACTTGAGGACTGAATTTTTGGGCAACCTATTTTAGCTACCTCCCTTGAACAGGAGGTTAGACAAGACGACTGAGGCCCCTTCCAACCTCAGCCCCTGTGTGATTCTGTAATTTCAGGAGCAAAGAGAATACGGTAAATAAAGGAGGAAATACAAAGAGAAACCAGGGAACAAACGAGAGAATTATTTGTGTCTCACTCACCAGTTATCCATTTAGCCTCTGGGTCATGAATTTTGAAATCAGCACTGAAGAGATCTTCCACTGTTATCTTCTTCTTCTGAGACAAGCTGTTATCTTCAACTGTAACACATTCAAAAACAGTTATTACTTCTACTTTGAAATGTATCTGAAAGTATAGTGAGTGAGTAATGCTGTATGATATTTCATATGGTCCACATTAAGCTTTCTGTCACTCATAAACCCCTTCACATTTTTAATATAGAAAAGGACCATTTAATAGTTCACAAACAGATATCTCTTAGTTATTTATGTATGGAGCATCTCTGAACAATCAGAGACCACTAAAAATTAGCTCTGAATGATGCTTTGTTCCACCAAAAGGTGTGTCAATATAGATAATTTTTACCAAATTAAAAGAGATGCTTCAGTGTTCTTTATTTTATTTACTTATTTATTTTTAAGTCTGATTGAGGTTTCAATCACACTGCTTAATTTAGCTTCCTCTGTACCAAGACTTATTAATACAAGTTCTTCTGCATAATTTTATGAAAACTATAGGTCAGAGGAACTCCAGGAAACTGTTGCAATTAGTTTCCACCATGGCACAAGGTTCTAGCATAGGGCACCCATGAATATCAGGCAGGGTGAAGCAGGATGTCAGGGTACAGCTGGTTCAGGTGCCGCTTTCCAAATGCCACCTGAGGGAATGGGGACACACTGTTCCCTATCATGAACACATAAGAAAAGGCACAAATGAACCTCTGTGCTGGAGCTTTGGGAAAGGTCAGGATGGTAAGCTCTTACTATTCCTTCTTTCTTTGCAGCATCAGACTATATTAGCTGCAGAAGGTCCTATAGACTGTAGGGAAATCAACTCTTTACATGGTGATAGGTGATAGTGATAGGACAAGGGGGAATGGTGGAGGAGGTCTAGATTAGAAGAAATTTATATTAGATGTCAGGGTAAATTCTTCACTAACAGGGCGGTAAGGCACTGGCACAGGCTGCCCAGAGAGTTTGTGGATGTCCCATCCATAGAGGTGCTCAAGGCCAGGTTGGATGGGGCAGCCTCGCCTGGTGCCTGATCTAGAGGTTGGCAACTCAACCTGTGACAGGGGACTGGAACTGGATGATATCTGAGATCCCTTTGAACCCAAGACATTCTATAATTCTATAGGATAACGTTAACCTCAGTCATAGAGCTGGAGAAAAAATAAATAAATAATTGAGTAACCAGTGATCTTTTGGTAAAAAATTCAGATTTACTTGACCTTTCATCTAACACATGGGCAAGTTGGAATGCTCATTAAGAATGCACGCTCCATTTCTCTGTCCCCAGCAGAAAAAATACACTTTCAGGGTGTAAAGTTGTCCACACCGTTCTGACTATCATGGCTGAGGATACCTTAGAGGATCTCAGCAAGCTGGTGGATACCACACAGCTGCAGAGTTATTGGAGTCATGGAAGCAGAGAATCAAGCATGCTGCCACCACCACTTTTGCCCTCGTATCAATTCAGCCCCAGACCCATATGGTAGATGCCAACTAGGGCCTGCACAGCAATGGTGCACACAACACAAGGACATGTGATTTGAGTGTCAGGTTAGAAACCCATCAACCAAACAGCACACATACATGCTGAGAGAATTCAGTGAACATGATGAATTTTTTTACTTCTGATTCAGTTGCAAAAGTGTGATGGGAACCGTGCACCGGTCAGATTTTTTGGGTTCATCTATCAACATATCCTTGAAGTTAGTGCACCCAAAAGGACATGGGCTGAATTGATGAGATTTCAGTCACCTGGACATAAATGTAACAAAGATCCAAAACTCCAGAAAGCTCAGAACAAAAGGGAAAAGGTCAGACCTCCTTGCCTGTTTTCCCTCTGTGATACCAGCTTCCTCTCAGTTCCAGCAATGTTCTGAGGCTGTCTGATGGATCAGGCAATCTCAGTCACCTTTCCTTCCATCAGCCCAGGGGCTCAGCTACAGGTCACTGTCCTGGGCTACTCTGCACTGCAAGCTCACAGGTATGTCTTGTTTTGCAAATGTCCATCTCTTGGCAGCCCTGATCCAGCACTTCAGAAACTCCCACCCCACCTTGCTTTCCTGCTCAGTGCTTTGGCAGACCTGAGCCCTGTTCCACCCCAAAAGAGCTCCCTATACCCAAAAGACAGTGGGTAAACTTTAAAATTCATGTTTTCACTGGACTTATGAACAAAAAAATGACACTTTTTCACATCTGGTCATTGGATATTTACCTGCTCTTGCTCAGCAACGACAGCCATACAAAATTCAGTTCTTTGCCTTGCTCTTCATAGAATGGAATCATAGAATGGCCTAGGTTGAAAAGGACCTCAAAGATCATCTAGTTTCAACCCCCCTGCCATGGGCAGGGCTCTGAACCACTAGACCAGGCTGCCCAGAGCCACATCCAGCCTGGCCTTGAATGCATCCATGGATGGGGCATCCTCAACCTCTCTGGGCAACCTGTTCCAGTGGAACAATATTCCAAAAAATAGTCTTTTCCTAAGCACAGTGCCTAATGACATTCTGGTATAGATTTTTTAATCAAAACTTCTGTAAGTTTGGGTCTACTCTTCAGCTTTGATACGTGTGTGTGCACATGCATATCTATAAACATTTGCACATGTTAATACAAATAGACACAACTGCTAGGATGAGACCCATATAGACGCCATATGCTGCGAGAAGTGAGCAACTGTCAATTAGGAAAGGCTCCATCCCACACTTTTATCACTTGTATGAATAGCCTCACATTTTTCTAAGGTGGGTGGAGTGGCAGGACTCACACACACATAACCACATTCCTTCAGCATAGGCAATTGCATTATTAAATGCAAGCTTTCATCAGTTACTGCTTCTTTTAAGAATATTGCTCTAAAATATCAGAAGATAACAAATCATAAAACTGTTAAAGTTTTATTAGGATTTTATAATCCTAAGAATCCTCAGAATTAGCTAGCAATACCGCACTCCCATTTTAAGCACCATGTCAGCTGAATGCAAAGAGTGCTGTTTCCAGTTTATGAGATAATCCTGAAGCAGGGTGAGTGTCCTGCCTCCCAGAAACCCCAACCAGTAGGGATTTCAGGCTTTCTGAAGCTGAATCCACAGTTCAAAAGTTTGAATTGATTTTACAAAAGAATCTTGGAGAGATATATGAATCCTTTTTTTGTCCCCCTCAATCATTAAATACCTTAATCAGCATCTGCTCTGCTAAACAAGCCTTGTCTGTTCCCCACTCTAACCACTCACTCTTGCTTTTGCATGAGGCTGCTCTGACATTTGCATTACGGGGAAATGCCATCCTGATGATACAAGTTGGTGATCCAGCTAACCACTTTTCTTTGTCTGAGCATGGACTGCAAGCCTGCATATTGACTGTATCCCAGACCTGCTCCAAATTACTCTCTGCATGCACTGAATGATGCTCAGCATGTTTTAGAGCATCTCTGCATGGCATGTGTTGGTGTTGCACTGTAAAACAGGCCTTCAAACCAAAGGAAATACTAAAAGAACAATGGTTTCCCAGCCAGGGAGAAGGCCAAGATGGATACAAGCAAGAAATGCAGAGATTAAATGCAAATTATATTTGTACTAGCACAGCAGTGCCAGACTAGACTCTAATATTATCATCAGAAGAAAGACTTAAGTGTGAAGTATCCTCAAGAATTTCACTCCGCCCACGGCAGGCTGCACTACCCTACTTGAGAGATGCAGAAAAGAGGATTTTTTCCAACATCACTCTCACTGTTGGCAGCAGCTCCCAATGAACATCCACAAGTCTTCTATGCCTCCTTACTTCCATGTCCTAGCCCTTCCTTGGCTCACAGCTAAAATATCCATCACTTTATTTTCTGGAAACCAAAAGATAAACATTTCTCCATCCAATGAACTATTCTAGGGCAGGTAGATGCAGATTCTGCACCTCCTTTTGGACAGGCTCCTTTGTCTTCCGCTCTCCTACCCCACTGGGAAGTGCTATCCACAGTCAGTACTAGCAGTGTTTGTGCTTGTGAAGTTTGCCAAGCCACACTCAATGTCTCACTTAGCAGTGCCTGTGAAATGAGCCTCCTGTTATCCTGTGCCATCGCATGTCCTTGTAACAAGCTGCAGGGCCAGTGGCCCAAAGAAGACTGATCTCAGCTGCTGCCAAGCCACAGCAGCAACCTAAACTATCAGATTTTACCCTTGGCAGAGCCTCACCATGAAGCAGTCTAGATCCATAATAAAAACAGAAGCAGTACTGAGCTCAGAGTTTTGCATTTGCATGCAGGGGACGGTTCAGAAACACCAACAAGGGATAAACCAACCCAAATTCCATTTTGCTTAATCAGAAATCCCAAAAAATGTGGTTTGAAATTTTGGCATATAAATTCACTTGGCACTTTCCTCAGTTTTAAACAGACACTTTCGAAGGTGCTGCTTGGAACTCTTGCTAAATATGTACTAATTAATAACTGGGTGATTTATTTGTATACATGCATATGCGCACATAGAAATACAGAATGCTTTGCATTATACCAAGAACACATAAATACACATGACACTTACTTAATTCTGACTGCATGCATTTCACATTCCCAGTTCATATCATATAAAATAGAAGGTAATCATAATAACTCATAGTTACTTTTTTTTTTTTCCAAAGAGAACATTAACAACACGGTCTCAATGCTCAGTACACCTTTTCTGTATCACCACTTACCTGGACAAAGGCACTGTAGTACCTATAGTCATAATAGTCATTAATGGATATATGTAAATACATATCTATAAATCGTGAGTCATTTCCTCTATGGAGAAGGTGGAGTAAAGCTCAGGAGAAGTCCTAGATGAGGTCTATGGCAGAGTCCAGAACTGAAACCAGAGCTACTGAATCCTCATTAGATACTATTCTGACTGTCTTTATAGACATTCTTATTACAGGTGGTCACATGGAAGGAATGACTCATGACTCAGACTGTAGTTAGGGTATTTATGCTCCTCTCCACATATCCACCTACATGGGATCCTGCTCTTTATGGAAGCTGTACCTGTGCTCTCATCTGCGCAGTGAGAGCCACTGAGAGCATTGTGAAGCCACAGGTAAGGGTTTAGGAATCTGTGCTTCAGCATTCGTTTTTGAAAAGCCAAAGATTAAACTTCCATAAAGTAGGAGGTAACATTTCCATAACTAATGGGTACCTAATGGACCGTTTATCACAGCAAGTGCTGCCCGATGTGAATACAGACAACAGGCCATGCCTGAAAATGCCTCAGAGATGAACTGCACGATCCAAAGGTGTTAATCTGAACCCTAGCAAAAGCAATTTAAAGAATGATTCTTAATTACGTTTAACCTTAATTAATTTAATTACTTAATTACTCTGGTGTGACCATGTGCTGCTTGCATTTACATTAAATTCTGGATAGCATGAAATAAACTGAACATAGCATATCATTAAATAATCAAAAGGACATCTCAGTGATTGTTTCACTCATTTTCCAGTTAATTATGTGAAGTCCTGTGTTTCTCTATTTGTCGGTCTCTCCAATTCATTTTACAGCAGAACTATTGGATAAGAATGGTGCCAGGGAAGATAGGCCAGAACTGCATGTCAGTTCACATGCCACGAGCTCCTAGAAATTTCTGCCTTCCAGTTCCCACCTCATTTTTCCTCTTCACCGCCTTGATCTCTTCCATTTCCTACGGTTTCATTTCTCCCTTGTCGCCTTTCCCCTATTCCATCTGTGCTTGCATGTACTCATCCAATGAGGAGACCCTTTTCTTCTCTTATACACCTCTCTACAGGTGACCTTCTACCTTATTCTGTGTTTTGTAGCTCCTAACCCTTTCCAACACCATGTTCTATGTTTTTTATCTCATTCATTTGTCCTTTCATATTCAGATCACAAGCATCTCAGAGTAGCAAAAGCACATTACTTCTGCTTAAGAAGTCATAGAAATTTCAAGAGCTGTATAAATACATAATAATCAATAATTATAATGATATCACATCAAGATTCAAACCTACAGCCTCAGCAGCTACTGCAAGAGAAGTAATTTATAAATATTCCACGTACAGAACTGCGCTGAAGCTCCGTAACAAGATTAACTTAAAGAATCTCTTATAGAGAAGTTACTAATTACTTGCTGGAGTTTGGAGTTATCTAGCATACACCTATCTGGAATTGCTTTGTAAAGCTGAAACACCATGGTTTTATATGAAAATCAGTATAGTGAAAGTGAAAGGATTTAGATGCCTACACGTAGGTATTCAATGCCATGGTAGATGCTCCTGGGTATGCACTGAATTAGTGGTTGCAGCTCCATGTGGGCATGGACTTCAGGAAGTGCCATGTCTTAATTGAGTGCCCCGCATCAATGTCTCAGGTGCCCTCTACCTCTAAAACAACATTTGCAATCTGTGCTTAGGGAACCAAGTTTCTCATGCCGGTACCTTCAGCTCAGCAGTGGTCTTGATCTTTGAATCAAAATGTAAAACTAAACCAATCTGCTTACAAATGGTATTGAACTCAGTATCTCATCCAAGGATGGCTCCTTTGATGTTGACTTTGCAGTCAGCTTGCAGTCCTTTTACTCTTGGAAGTGTAAAATTATAGAAGAAAACAGAACGAAAATGAGTTAAAGGTGATAAATACCTGGTGTCAGGAGTATAACAGAGGTGACAATCAGGGAGCAGATAACGAGAATAACAAGTAAGGCAATTGCAATTCCTTTCCAGTTTCTTTGTGGAGGATTACTCCCCACCAGCTCCTAGAAATATTAAAGGAAAGCAGATGTTTAGAAAAGGCACTGAAAGAAGGAAATAAACTGCAAAAAGTGAAGAGCAAAGTATTCCTGCACAACCACAGCATGTGGCCATGGTCAGGCAAGCAGGTAAGCCAAGTACAGTCCATGATATTATAATATGTTGTGGTGTCAATATAATTCCTTCTAAATCAGATGATGTGATAAACAAGTGCATTGTACCCACAGGATGCTCAGGCACTGCCCACACCGATCTTGCTTATCAAAGGCCAATTTTCTGCCTACCCTCGTTAAGTCTGAATGAAGACTTTCCAGTAACTTGCAGATGACTTTTAAAATAAGATACTGGAGAGGAATACAGGGAGATAAATAATTCACAGGGGCACATATGGAGATAAAAATCAATGAGGATATCTCCATGGTGACGTTTTTTGCCTTCTGAGAAAACATCACATCCACTCAAACCACCTCTCCTTCATTCCTACGAAGGTTGGTCTAAGGACATGAAGACAGGCGTCATGTCTAGTACACCCATTGTATCTTTTGCTGGATTCTCCCTTATCATTGCACGGTAGAAGTCAACTCATTCATGCACTTGAAGCAGCTACAGTATGAAACATCCATGCTCACCACTTTCCTGGAAGGCTGACTTCCCTCCAGAGATCAGATCTCAGAGCCTGAACAACTCTAAATACTCACCGTCCATGTTGACCTCTCTAATTATCATGGTTTCATCGTTTGTCATTGGTATGCTGATGGGTCCGTGGGTCCCTTTGCCCACATGTAATGGAACCCAGCTGAACCAGCCAAACTGTGACACTAATTTAGGATTCTTGCTTCATTTCCTAAATTATGAGGTATGGTGGTTCTAATATAGACCTCCTGGTACCTATTCAGAGACTTTTTTTGCTCCCCAAGGAGCAAAGTAAGGGTTTCTGTGATCCAGAGAGCTTATTTTCAACTTTTTTAGCAACCTCTTCCCTCCTTGCTTTCTTCTCAGCTGTACTTGGCTTTTTATTTGAAATGCAAAGTAATTAGAAGGAACAAATTTATAGAGAAATCTGAAAAGTAGGTCAGGGTCCTTGAGAAATGTAATTTTGCTACCAAGCAAACAGAATATAAATACTTGCATTTTTATAGCATCTTCATCCTAGGTACCTTTACAAATATTAATTCATTTCATCTTAGAACAGAACACCTTCACTGGGAAAGTATTTTGGACTCCATTTCAGGGAGTGCAAATAAACCCAGGAAAAAATCCAGGTGTTGTTAGAAAGGGGCAGAAATATTCTTCTTTCCACAGCAGGGCACAGGACGACCCAACAGGATGATGGGAGAAATGGGGAAAAGCAGCTGAAAAACCACAGTACTTGTGTACAGCCACTGCAAACCCTGTCTGTGTCTGAAGGACATACAGAGGGAAGTGCAGGCACCTCTACAGGACTGAGGGAAACACCCCCTGGAAAGAAACTAACCAGCTCCCCAGATATAAGTTTTAAAGTCGACAGAAGTACTTCATGGGTTTGAATTAGATCTACACACCCAGATCTACAAACCACAAAGTTTCCCCATTCATGCATGCTCTCAAGCTTTCAATGCATCGATACTTCCATTTAATGTTATCATATCAAAATTCCATTAATTCTTTAATCATTCTATCAATACTGGAGCAAAAGCACAGCAACTAAGACTGTGAATTTCTAACACATCAAGAAAACTATTCACCAACAAAACTTTGGGGTTTAATACACTGCGACGAAGCAGAAGGAATGTTTTCATTTTACTTTCAAAATATCATCAGAAGTTTTTCCCTGATAAAAAGCAAGAGGAGATAAATGACATTTCAAAGAAAGGCAAACAGCTTTATTCAGGACAGGCCTGGACAGCAGCTTTGTTGTTCTCAGTCACTTGAAGTCTTTTGCAATGGAATTACAGGACACCTGCATACAGTGCCATACAAACCAGCACCCATGTCTTGGGTCTTTCCTACCTTTATTTCTGTTGATTCATAGAATTATAGAATCATTAAGGTTGGAAAGACCAATAGGATCATCTAGTCCAACCATCAACCCATGCCTGTGATCACTTAAGAATGGTGCCACACCTCCACATTTCCTGAACACCTCGAGGGATGGTAACTCCCCCACCATGCTGGGCAGCCAGTTCCCCATGCCCTTGGCAGCAAGCTCCCATCCCTTAAAAAGGAGCACCTGCAAGCACACATCAGCTGTTCACATTGCTCAGGTAAGGCTCTGTGTGGGCTCCAGAAGCCAGGAATGTGTTTAATTAAGCCCTAGGCAGCTATGGATTCAAGCAGATAAGAAGCACTCCTGAAGCAGCACCTCAAAGGGTTTGCTTCCAATGAGCAGCACAAAGGTCTAATTTGCCCATTCCTGAAAGGTTCTAGTATCCAAACTCAACAGCAGATACCTCTTGTGGACTACAGCTGTTAATTCTGAAGTTATTACTTTGTCCTCAATGCTGGAATCTGAGTATAAACCAAATATATAGTTTCTGCCCCGACAAAATGACTCACCTAAAAACAAGATAGGAGATGTTAAAACAAAGCCAATCATCTGCGTGAATCACCTGCCCTCTGCTTCTTAGGAAGAACTCACACAAAGCCTACATGACCTCTGCAAGCAAGCGAGAGCCTGTCAGCCTCTTTTTTCTCCTTTTCCCCTTTCCATTTCCACCCCCTTCTATCTCTTACATAAAACCTTAATTGCTTCTGGATTAGGGAATTAAAACAGATGTTACCACAGCTTTTAAAATAAGCACCCTCCACTGATGCTGCGTATTACAAACTGTAAATGTTATCACTCTCATCTTCACTTACGATTGAAAAATAGCACTACCCACCTGTGAAGCTGACTTTGAAGCAATAAATCCAGACATATAAAGTATTTTAAGACTCTAAAATACGGATTTGTGGTGACATATTTTCCTCCCCGTGAAAGAATCGCTGCACTGACATGTTAGGGATGAAGGCAGGATGTGCTCTGATCCAAGATGCTGTCAACAAAATTATTTCTGGCATAGCTATTTGAAACCTGCCAAAAGTCTGCCTGCGTGGTGGCAATATTACAATAATGTAATAGCTTTTTGAGACAAGAATTCAGTCACAATGTTGATTTTTGTTTTCAATAGCTATGTCAATACTGTTCAATGAGAGAAGGACGCTGCAGACAGCATAGAATCAAAGAATCACAGAATCATAGGCTGGCTTGGGTTGGAAGGCACCCCAAGGATCATCAAGCTCCAACCCCCCTGCCACAGGCAGGGCTACCAACCTCCATATCTAATACTAGACAAGGCTGCCCAGGGCCCCATCCACAGGCTCTCTGGGCAGCCTATTCCAGCACCTCACGGCTCTCTCTGTAAAGAACTTTCCCCTGATATCCAACCCAAATCTTCCCTCCTTCAACTTAAAACCATTTCCCCTTGTGTTGCCATTATCTACTCTTTTAAAGGGTTGACACTGCTTGACAAGCACTGGTACTACCAAATAAAGCCATACATCTTGGGCCAAAATCCCTGAAGTATCAACAGTGCCATAGAGGGCAGGTCATGGTGGGCCTTTGAGTACTTTTCAACATGGAGTTGTCACTTCTGTGCTTAAAGAAAAGTAACTGAGAGTATGTGCTATCTGGCGTCATGCACCTACAGACCAATTAGAATACATAAACTGATCTACATCTGCTGGAAATCCCAGTGGCATTGCGACTTGCACAGACAGGAGACAGCTCTCCTCTCAGTTATGCCAGTGTAAATCAGAAAGGATACAATAAAATAAGATAAAGTAAAATGTAAATGTATGAAACAAAAGCCTGCCTAAGAACTTTATGTGCTTCGGGGGAGGTTGGATGGGCTTTATAGAAAAACTTTTGTATGGTTTCCATACCTGCCATTCTTGCAAGTGCTTTCACAAGCTCTGCTTCTTGAACTTTTGATTTGCTTCCCTATTTTAACTAAACAACCTGAGCACAACCCAAAATGCTACACTCAAACACAGTAAACAAAGAAATCTAGTGAGCTTGTTGGCACACAGTTAATTCAGGAATGTGTGTTCTACCTACTATTGGTGCTCCCTTATTCTGAATTATAACTTTTCCCTAATGACACAGCATGGTGAGTGCAACATACGCGGCAAGCCAGACCCCGAGTTTCCAAGCACGGCCCAGAACAAACACATCGTTCAGGAAATAAACACTGTTGTCCCTGGCAATAACTCCTATGACCTTCAGCGGAAAAATAATCTTGTCATTAATTAGCTCTTCATAACACAAAATTGCTGCAGATTATAACTGCTGAATAATACTACATATAAGATGAAGAGTCGTTAGCCCATATCAATAGATTATTAACCTTGTGCTGCAAAAACAAAATAGTAATTGCAATGATGATGGCAGCAAACTGTTAGCGTAGGAGTGGTTACAGTGAGAGGTTTCCTGAGACCACTGTTGTATTGCTGATTGATAACACACTACCTTATCTCACACTCCCCCACGTCTGGATCCTCTGCTGCTCTCCTGCCTTGAATTTAGGATGGAGGCTCTCCATGGGCAGGAATCATTTTTGGTACCCTGCCTGGCAGAGCGCAGACCTCAATCACTAAAGAACTTAGAGAATACCATAATACAGGTAAACAATAATAAGCAAATAACTGCATCTTTATCTCAGAATTCAAGCTGAATTGCTTTTGCTGGGGCTTTTTATTTCCTTTCCTCTCCTTCTCTACAGCAAACTCCATTGTTGAGATGCTAAAGGTGACACTTCAGAGACCTCAGTGAGAGGAAGAAAAACCTGGTCCGCTTCTATAAATGAGGCATGGCATGCATGTGGGCTTTCCTGCACAAGTCCAACAGAATGATTAAGGGGGATGAAAAATGACAACTGTTATGCTTTTCTTCAAGTTCCACTGATAAAGTGAAGCAAAATGCTACTTCTAAATTTACCAGAAAAGTCTGTAAAAAGATCTAAATACAGTAATATCTGGAATTCCTAGCTGTGCTGCTCCTGTAGAAATGGATATTTAATAACTTCCCATCATTTTTATGAGTACTGTGATGAAATGATTTTGGATTCCTTCCAAACCTAATAGCACCAGAAGATTAATTTAGCATCTTTTAATTTTGAACTGGCATCTCACATGACTTTTGTACCCAAGCATAGTAACCACATCGCAACACTCTCTTAGCACCTTACCATGCATAAATAAACAGAATATTACTACTCTAAGTATTCCCAATTTTCCCTAGTGCTTAGGGACAGTGAGACAAAGAGGTATTTCCAAAGTAAGCTAGAAACTGGAAATGTGAACTCTGAATCATAGAACGGTTTAGGTTGGAAGGGACCTTAAAAATCACCCAGTTCCAACACCATGTCATGGGCTGGCTGCTCCCCACAGGATCAGGCTGCCCAGGGCCCCATCCAATCTGGCCTTGAGCACCTCCAGGGATGAGGCATCCACAGCTTCTCTGGGCAGCCTGTGCCATTCCATCACTGCCCTCTGATTAAAAAATTTTTTTCCTAACATTCTCCCTTGTTCTATCACTACCAGACAATGTAAAAAGTCAGTTCCCCTCCTGCTTACAGGCTCCCTTCAAGCACTAGAAGGCCATAATGTTGTCTCCTCAGAGCCTTCTCCATGCTGAAAGCTGTAATTGTTGCGTGAAGCACATCTCCAGCCAAGGACATGGCCATCTTCTGTATCAAGCCTAGGAGAAAGGAGATGGCCATGGCTGCATGCATGTATGGCACACAACGTATGTGATTTGAGACGCATTTACTCAAGAATTGGGATGGTCCTGCTTTAATGCATTCTTATTAATCATCTTCATTCTCCCACCTTCAGCTTGATTCATTAATCCATCATGTCCTAGATCTTTTTACAGCTCCTGGCACAGCGGGACTGCCAGTGCTCACAGGGGCACATAGCTGCTACTATAATTCAAAGCATAATTAAAGAATTATTCCCAATAGCAACAGACTATAAAATCAACAGCTTTTCTTTGACTTCATTTCAGTGTTTGATATAAGTACATACATTCTTCTAATAAAACTGAACCAAACTGTTTGCTAGGGTGAAATATCTGCTACAGCACGAGCACAGTCTGGTTTGATGCTTAGGATTCTATTTCATAAGAATCTGTGTTTCCATCAGATCCATGAAAAGACTTGGCAAGCAGAAATGCTGCAGATTATATCACTGATACAAGGACCTCCCTGTGCCACAGAGCTTACTTAGCTTCAAGCTTTGCCACTATAAAGCACTGAACATCTGTCTCCATCCAACCCAACCCAACATGCACACAAACCTTGAAACAGCTCATTCCCATACAAAGAACATCTGCAAAAGATGATGTTGCTAAGGCACCTTATTTCTTGAAGAATTTTAGCCTCAAGAAATAGGAAAATAAACCTGTCTGCAAGATTTGAAAGCTTTGAGAAACTCCTTTTCACCTCTGTTACTTCTCCCAGTTCCAAACAAATCACAGAATCATAGAATTATTAAGGCTGGAAAAGACCACTGAAATCATTAAGTTCAGCTGTCAAAACTTCATATGGGTATCAAATGCCATGATGCTAATACTTGCTAACAGACAATTACAGTTTTTAGAGAAACTTTATTTCAGAAAAACAAATATAACATTCAATTTGTGACTCTGAATACCGAGAAAGAAGTTGTGATAAGGGAAGTGGTGAGGTGTTTAATCTCCCTGGGCAGAAAAACAGCATAAGAAATTGTTTAATATTATATTTTACTAAATCCGAGACACTTTTTTTTTCCCTATAATCCACTTTGTAAATAATTTGTTTGTAAATGCTTCAGGAAAGAAAATATGAAGTGAACAAAATTTAATTCTTAAGTAATTTGTTTGAGAACAATGTGAGAATTGGCCATGAAGACAGCAGAGTTTTGTGGTCGCCAAGCTGCAAGGGCAGCTGAGAGAGGAACACCAAAGCAATGGGTACAGCAGGGGGGAAGAAAATGCATTTATCGTTTCATTTTGTGCTCTCCTGAGGTGTCCATCAAACTCAAGATGTAGAAATTGCACTGCGTGCTAAGAAAATAAAAACTACCTTGCAAGATTACTTGGAAGCAAATTTGTGATACCCTATTTATAATATAGATGCATGCACGAATTAAAATAGGCAGGGACAATGGAAGGGTAGATTGGCCAAGGTTGGCCAAAACATATGTGACTGTCATTAACAATCAAAGCTTCATGCATATATGGGTAAATAATAAAATAATTACAAAAAAACCAAACAAATATCAACCAAAAGAAAAAACATCCAGAAAGAAGAGAAGCACCCTCAGTGCAATTGTTCATTCCACCTGCTGTCTTTAAGTTGAGGTTTAAATAAATCAGTTGCTTTTTAAATGTTCAAAACACCATCCCTTCATCATCACTTCCACGTCTGGAGGATGATGGATTTTAGATGAGGTTCCTGGCCAACATGAGTGTTGCAAGGTGATGGCTCCCAAAAGCCCTGCAGATGTGGGAGTGTCTGGCCAAAGCAGGTCAGATACAGGACCAACCTCCCAAGTCCCATAATAGTGATGGGACAGAACCAGGGGTGGATGGACAGCATGAGGTGACACTGCAGTGACAGCTCAGAACTCTTCTGGGGAAAAAACCATTTGATCAAAGCCCATAATAATGATACTTCAAAAGCAATGAAAATCACCTAAGCTTCCCTGGTGAGATGCAAAGCAAATTCTTTTACTTACTGAACAAAGAAAAATGTCCAAACTTACAGGCAACTGATGATAAAATCTGATGGGCACACACTAAAACACTCAAACTTTAGTAAAGAAAATCACATATTTCTGTCCTGCTGAGATATGTGTTATACATAAAAGTCAAGTTCAGCAAATATATATAAATGCATATCTCCCTTAAATAAGTCAGCAGTATCTCACAAGAAATAAACATTCCTTCCTGTTTTAAACCAGAACATATCTTTATTGAGGTTGATAACATTTTTAGTAGCATGCTGGAGTCCTTTCATCTTTTCCATAAATTAATCATGTTATGATGCCACATTCCTCAAGTGACTGAATATCCTATTAAAATTAAAATACAGTGTAGGACATGTACAAACTGCCAAGTCCAGATTTATTCTCAGTGCTAAAATTCAGATTATTTTTAGACTTCCTTAACAGAACTTTTATTTCAAGCCAAACCATCTTATCCACTGTGCAAGATGACTGCATCACATCATCTTTCCTAAATGCTCAGGCATACCTCAAATAGTCTCAAATCAGAAGCCACTTCATACATATCCTAATTTGATGGCCAGGAAGGCTTTTTAAAAGAAGCCATAATTTGCCCTGGTCCTTGTCCAGTCCTTGCTTAGGAAAACTGCAGTTTGATGGATTATGGCTCTTCGAGGGTACTTGGGCTTTCAGTGGACTGAAAATGCCAGTGGACTGGCTCAGCACCAAATGCAGCTGTCAGGCAAAGTGACACCAAGGTCTCCAAAGGTTTGTGAGTCCTAATGCTTGGTCTGTTTTAATTGATTTCTATTTTTACTAGGGCTCTCACAACCCATTACAAAAAACTTTGTGGTCATTTATTTTCATTTTCAAAACTTTATGGGTGGCAGTAAACACAAGCAACAAACAGCAAGTCATTTTTTCTTGGGAGAGCAAAGTGCCAACTTTATTTCCTATATAATGCTGTATTAGCAATGAAGTCTCCCTGGACTGAGGCAAAGAGCTCACTGAGTACCTCAGCCTTCTCCATGTCTGTTGAAGCCAGTTCTCTTTTATTAGAGGGGGTACAGTCTCCTTTGTCTAATTCCAAATCCCTAAAACCAACTGACAGATTACAATATTTTTCACCCAGATCCATTTTCTCAAGGGTGACTGCCATCCAGCAGCAAAGCAATTGCATTATCTTGATGATTTTCAATCTCCCTGCACAATTCATGCTAGCACCTTAACAGCACTGAACATGCAGTAGGGTTTGAAAAGAGAAAAAAATTGCCCAAGCAAACTCAATGACCTTAGAGTGGCATTTTCATTGCATCCATGCAAAAGTGCTTCAGAAAGGGGTAAGGGAGAAGGTGACTGCCTAAGAAGCAAGGAGATTATTCTCCGCACCTCACCAGTCCCTTACTCTCCAGAAGAAGGATTTCCTTTCTGATCTTCAGAGATTTGAACAGGTTCAACAGTGAGAGAGTGCCATCTCCACACTGCTCTACATTGCTGAGGATCTTCAGAACACCTTCTGATTAAACACCTCAAGAAGGTCCTCTATCTTCTCCAAAAGAGTGGTTAGGTGCTGGAAGGCTGCCCAGGGAGGTGGTAGAGTCAACATGTCTGGAGGTGGTCAAGAAACAGTTAGATGTTGTACTGAGGAACATGGTTTAGTGTTGAAATATTGGTAATAGGTGGACAGTTGGACTGGATGACCTTGGAGGTCTTTTCTAACCTGTGATTCTATGACTTCATGATCTTCATCTTCTTGTCCACTGCACTCACCTTGTGAGACTTAAGGACATCTTAAACATGAGCAATGGTACCAAAAACCATTCCAATATGAATTTCCTCACCAAGCACCCCAGCCAGCCCTCTCAGAACACCCACTATGAGGTTGTGTGTGTCAAACCTCTCATTACAGCCTGCACAGGCTAATGTCCTCAGTGGTGTTCAGATCCTTAATTCTCTGTGGCTTTACCAGGAGTCAGGCACAGAAATGCCTCCAAGGACATGAGTTGTGGTGCCTTCTTTCTCCCTCTTTGTGTTCAAAGACAAAACTCTTCCATGACTAATAACGGAGTTTAGAAGTGATCAGAAGTGTAGCAACGGGAGAAGACAAATGTTGGGGGCTGAGGCAATGGTATTTTTAAAGAGAGATGAACACTGACATAGGCAGGATCTCACTCACCAATTAATATACTCTCTATATATGCATCTCCTCAGTATCCAAAGTTACATCATTTTTCTTTGACACACACCATAAGGGAATGACCAAGTTAATGTATTGTATGTAAGTGCATTTTTAAAAATCAATTTAAAGGAATTTTGTCTGCTGCAAATTAGGCTCTGGCACTGGGGAAAACCATCAAACTCAAATTAACAAAAGGAACAAAAGAATTTAATTTAAAACCAAATTGTGATTGTATTGTCACTGTGGTGCGCACACAAGTATCAGCAAGGCGCATTTCATTTTTCACATTTTATGATTACAAAAAAGCTATTATCAGTGAAAGATAACACTGAACCGTAATTAAAAGCAGGAGTCTCCTTCCTACTGTCCTGCACAGCTCAACATTTTCTGTATTCTGTATAAAATTATCATGTAATACAATATAGAGTCATTATGGTTAGAAATCCCATTTGTCGGCTCTCCTCGCGTTCATCAGATCATGATCCCTCTACCTCCAGTTGCACACACTTCTGTATAATCAGAAAAAGAAGGATTTGGCTTCTGAACTCCCAGTTTCCTATTCAGCAAAACGTTATGATGGCCTTGGTACAGCTGAAGACGCAAAGAATTTCTAGGCAAAATGATGATGCTACTGGACTCACATCTGCACAAAGATCTCAATCAAAGTTTCAAGCTCATAGTAATACTGAGTAACAGTTCCTCTAACTCCATGATATTGCCTCCACAATGGTACTGCTGGAAACTGGGTCCCACAAATTATCCTAGAATCATAGAATGGCTTGGGGCAGAAGGGACCTCAAAGATCGTAGAGTCCCAACCCTCAGCCATAGGCTGGGACACCACCCACCAGATCAGGCAGCCCAGGGCCCCATCCAACTCAGCTTTGAATGCCTCCAGGGGAATTACACACATGGGCTCTTGATCGCCCTTTCTTTGATCTGCAGATTATGAACTCTTCCTCCCCTTACAAGGACTGTACACAGAGAACCCACTTTACCTGGAGAAGACACCAGCAGCATAGTGACCTTCATACTCAGTTACAGCAAGAACACATTCTCTATGTTACACAGCACCATGCAGTGTTTCCCAAAATTATCATGTCATAGACCTCATCCTTTTCTCACATAACATTTGCTGTCACCAAATTCAGGAACAGAAAGCTGGCACCAAGGACACCAAGATTTTGTGAAAAGTTCTGCGTCAAAGAAGTGACAAAAGAATGTGACAGCTGATCCATGCTCCATACATTGGCTGTTGTGCTGGCTGCCATCAAGAAGCAGCAGCAGGAGGACAGGCAGGTCATATGAGCAGGACTTATTTTCCTTCCCCTTCATTGACATAAATACCTGTGCATTTATCAGCACTTCCTCCGGTCCATTGCTACCTGCCTCTGTAGATAGCAGATTATTGTTGATGTAAAGAATCTCAGTTATTTAATGATGAGACAAATATTCAGCCATTAGCAAATACTGCCTCGAGGAAAAGAGGACATGGCTGTTTTGCTGCTAGCATTTTTCTCTCCTCCAGTACGCCCTACACTGCTGACCCGGTCCTGCTCTGCCTTGTCTGTCCTTTCATTGGGATTTTCTGTCTCCAGCCAACCTCCACCTGTTAGCAAATAAAGCAGTATAACTACAGTCTTTTTGTCAGATCAGCCTGCAACGTAGCATTTATTCCCTCCTCTCACAGCTGGTCTGAGCTACTAATGAAGGGAGCACCAAGAGTTAGCCTTTTGGTTGCCAGGATAAAATACAATATCAAAGCTCATTACTTCACATAAAATAAAAAGAAAAAAAGGAAAAAAATACCACGGTACTAAAATATTTCCCCCTACAGACCCTCCTGCTTCGCTTTGCACAAGAAGCCAGCTCTCTTTTATTCATTAGTTTTCATTTCAAAGGAAATGAGAAACAAACTGTCCTTTAGCGAGCTGAGTGGAGCCGGACTTTGGCTCCCCTGATGGAACACACAGCCAAGGGCATGGCTGAAGCCCCTTGCAGGGGCAGAAGCAGTGGGAGCTGCAGTGAGGGCTCAGAGCTTCAGCTGCCTGCTCCCAAATGGTGAAGGACTCTGGCTGCTGTGAATAATTAATGAAAAATATGCCTGATCAGAAGTGCAAAAGCAGCAGAGGAACTGCAGAAGTAAAAGCCAGTGGCTTTCTCTTCTCTTGCCTTCCCTTCCCTTCTTTTCCCCCTTTTCCCTTCTTTTCTCCCTTTTTCCTTTCCTTTCCTTCTCTTTTCTCTTTTTTTCCCTCTTTTCTTCCCTTCCCTTTTTTTCTTTTCTTTCATTTCTCCCCATTTCAGCTCACAGTGGAAAATTATACCCTTAAAGCTGAAATCACACCCCACTGCCATGTGCGCTCCTGTTGGCATTTCATTACGGTAGATGGCAGAGAGATGCATCTGATATATCTGCCTGGGACCCCCGTGTCCCCAGTTATCTCACTGGACACCTTGAACCACACTGCATTTGAAGCATAGATCAAGTGCTGCAATACCTGCCCTCACGCTCCTGGGACCCAAATGAGCTCATTTAAAACCAGGACTTATGGCAGTGACTGTGAAGCAGACATGCCCTCATTTACTTTTCAGAAGGAGGAGAACGGAGGAGGAAAAAGCTATATGTTTTATGACTCCTTGTTAGCAAGAAATATCTTAAGGCTGTGCTTTAGTGCCCAAAGCATTTTTGTTGTCCTAGGATTAGAGAACACACTGCTTTTCTCCACATAGTATTTTGACTTTATAAAATGCTGCTATCATGGCCTCATATTGGAAAATGGAAAAGTCACAATTATTCTATGCTTTGTGAAAGATGTTATAACTCACATCAATAATATATCCTACTTTTCCCTTAATTTCCTTCCTAATTTCTATTTTTTTTTTTACTGCTTTCAACACAATTCATTTGTGATTTCAGCTTTTTCCCCCTCCTGTGAGAGAGAAAAACTCTATTGGGGAAACTGGGGAATAGGAAAAAGAGCTGGAATCTGCTTGCTTTGGTAACATATATATAGATTTTATATATACATATTAGGTTTTATATATACATATATATGTACATGTATGCAAGGAATAAGCAGAGTTCTACTTTTTCCCTGGGGTCTGGTAATGTAATTCCAGCAATGCTGGGAGTCCAAGAACAAGTGCCACTTTAGGCAATGTGCTTGGCATGAGCTCTGTAGTCACACAGCACATCCCCTTTGCAGGCTGAAGATATGAAGTGTAAAATAATCAATCTTCCAAGGTCTTAACAAGCCACCACGTAACAGACTGTACCACACAGTCATCTTCTGGAACAACAAAATAGTGTCTGGCACAGATGGAAAAGACAGCTTGAGGCTTGTATCAAATATCTTTGTGAAATTACAGGAGGTACTTCAACTTTGTACTGTAGCTTTTCCTGAGGAATGAGGACCATCCAGGCAGGAAGTCATTGTCCCCCATGGGAATAAAAGATGTCTTGACATAAACCTCATCCTTTGACAACAAGGATTCTGAACCCACGTGCCCACTACAGACAAGTCCACGAAACCTCTGCACTGGCATTCATATGGACTGCCCAAGGCCCTCTATGCTTTACATGCCTCACAATTACAATGTAATTGATTTCACATTTGTATTAAGAATTCAAATTCCTGAAAGAGAAAACGCATTTCTCGCAGAAATACCTACATGGGAAAGCCCAGATGAGAGTAATGTTTTAAAAAACATCATTTGTATAGAGTCTTCCATGCATGTAAAAATTCAAGATCCTTATTCGGCAAAGATTGCTGTCACAGGTGGGAGAAGGATCAGGAGTGGCAATGCTTGACCTGCCCAATAACGGGACTGTGCTTGGAATCAGACTCTAGAAAAATGCTTTCCATGTCCATTAGGGATGGTATTTACCTTAGTCTAGATGGCATGCACCTCTTCTCGTGCAACATTTAAGCTACGAGCTCAGTGTTGTGGAAATGGTGCATACAGTTCTTTAGAATTCTAAGTGTCGTGCATGTGGGCTGCAGGGAATTTAAAAAACAGATACATAAGAGAAATGTGAGCACTAAGAAAATGTGAGGAAAAGTCAGTAATTCCAAAAAAAGTCAAGCATGACTATTATAGTTGTTTCTGTTTGTCTGCTTTTCTTACATTAAATAACTGCACAGTGTGCCTTAGTGTGCTGTTGCTTTCTTCATCTAAATACTATTTTAATACTGCACAACACAAGCAGCTCCTCAAACCAGTAACTGTATTTATCACCTCACTAAATCCTTTTGATACCAAAAAAACAGTACTGGCAGTTAATGCACACTACTGCTCTATGGCTTTTCTGCCTCCTTTCTGGTAGGATGCTCTCCTCCATCCACAGGGAAAAAAATGCTGGGGATGGATAATGGTTTCCTTTGGCGTCATATGCCCTACAGGACTTCTCAGTTAATAGAATGCCCTTCTATTTTTGGGGAACCATTCAAACTTGTGTTCATGTTCCATGGTCCTCTGCAGGATACAGAGCTTAAGCATTCCCTAGATATTCTGGTGTATGATTTACCAAAATAAACACTATCCCTGCAGGGAAAGACCCAAGACACAACTTAGGTATCCATTACAGGGGCATCCTTTTCCTTCTGGACGATGTCTGCCCTATGCACAAGCCCCTCACCTCTTATCATCCAACACTGCTCACAATGCAAGCAGCCGAGCCCTACTGAACAGCGTCTTGGTTTCTAAACGAAAGTGATCCTTAATCAGGACAAAGATAGAATACTATGGGGTGACTCAAGATAGAATATTATGCTGGTGACTCAAGAATATAAATTATATTTGACACGAACAGCACATTAGGCATCTCATAACACTTCCTCAACATGTCTGAATATATCCTGTGCTTTCCTGCTTTTCAGTCATCTTCATAAATCAGGTAAAAATGATGCCACCATGCAACCGTAACAAGAGAAGACTATCAGGAGTGCAAAATCAAAAATCAAAAACAAAACCATCCTGCTATAGCAAACTTCAGAAGATGAAAAACAAAAAGGTGTTTACAAGGTTGAGTCAGAAAAACAGAAACTTAAATTAAGTTTTGGTATGATTGATACTGTAAGTTTAACCACTCCATTATACAAGGCAAACTTGTATAAACTTGATGAAACAGTAATACGTTTTAGCTTGCATCTCAAGGGTGCTTATAAAAAGTTAAACAACTGCATCAGAATTCATCAGTTTTTAGTGAAAAATTAAATTTCGACATTGCTATCTATAATACAATGACTTAACAAGTCAGTGTATAATTAATCTTGATATTAACTGCATACCCTAGTGGTCTGTGATTTATTACGGGTTATTCATCTAACTTCTTCTAGGGGTATTACTTCATGTATACACAATCTAATAACTTCCTATGCAGTAACAAGTCTTACTTCATAACAATGAAATTAACTTTTCTGGAAAAAAACATTCATCAATTGATCATATTCTGTTTTCACTTCTCTAATGGACTGGGAGAGTGATTAAAAATTAAAGCTGAAATACAGATCTTCATTCTGACTGCATTTTTTATCACATTCTTCGTACCATACTTTCTTATTTCAAAATCACATTACATACCTATAGTTTGACATACTTATAGCCCTCTTAAATACACATCTATTCTGTGAGAAAAACATACCATATTGCTTTCACTGTACAGGCTTGCCAAGAGGTTTAAATATTTCAACAAGCAGCTCAACTAACAAGACTCCTTTGGACCATGCTGTAACACATCACGGTCTACAAACATCAGATCTACAAAACAATACAAAACTAAGTTATCTTTCTCCCTGTTGGAACTCCAGCTACTGCAAGGCAGTGGTTACTTTCCAATGAGAGCAGCTGCCAAAGAAACAGTCCCTGAGATAGTCAGACAGGTCCTCGTGTCTGAGGAATGTTCCCAGACTGAGCTAAACGGGAAAGCCCAGCATGCACTCCGAGACAGGTAGGGGGATGATTGGATAAACTGGCAATTACCAGAGAGGCTACAGCTTCTAAATACGACAGCACTGACACTGAATGGGATGGGGAAGAAATATGGGCAATAGATGTCCACAACAATATATACATAATACATAATGGAGAATTGACCAGGAGTGTCAATCACTGTGCTAGTAGCTAGATTTTCAGTTTATCAGCAGTCTCAACAGTGGTTGCTAAAAGTTCCCATTAAAACTATGACCTCCCTGTGATAGAGACTGTCCAAGCATGACACAAAGAGAGCTTAATTTAACAAGCAGTATTGACCCTAAAGCTTCTGCTAAGCAAGTCACTGTTGACAATTTGAAATGTTTTAATATCATTACTGTATGTCTGAGACAGTCAGCAGCTGAAAACTCTGACATTCCCTAACATTGTTAAACCTTACAACCTTGTTGTAAGGAAATGCATTCATAGCCTCTGTCTACATATTGACACAGTGTCAGAAAGCCAATTTGTTGATACAAATCAAATTTGTGTGAATCGGGATGTATTTCAAGAAAGGCTGTATTTGCTACCAAATTCCATCTCAAGATGATGCCCTGGAGCAGATTTACAACTAAAACTGCAGCACTCCAGCCATGGTAAAAACAAACAAAACAGTAAACAACAATTTTCACCAGATGGTTACTGGCTCAAATAAGATTGTTGCTTAGGTGTGAGGGATATCTCTGCTGTAGCAGGCTATGAGCTACCCTATGGATGCAAAAGTTCAGAGCCACCAGCAGCACCAAAGCTGTTTCTGGAGAGCAAGTCCTACGAGGAGCAGCTGAGTGCTGATCAATCTTTCTGGCAAAGGCAGACATCTAACATGGCAGCACAATGATAATACTCATTTACAATCAAATAAAAATTAATCTAAGTTATTTTTTTTTTCTTTCAGGGATATTTTGGGGGCAGAGAGAATGTTTTGGGGAAAGAAAAGAAGGCTAGAGTTTGAAAATGTTCTTCTACCTGGTGGTACCTTGCAAACCCTAAACAGAAACAGCACAACTGGATCTCTCTCCTTCTTCTAAAGCAGGTCCTAGCAAGCCTGTATATTAAAATATCTTAATTTTACCCCACCGTGCTCAAAAGGTCATTTTCAATTTCCTGTTGGTTTAATAAAGAACTTAGGTGTTCAGCACTTGCAAGAACACTCCTTTTTAAATAGACGCTTTCAGGCAGGGTTAGGTGTTTATCCTGAAGAGTCAACACTTGCAGATCCCCAGCAGGATTACATAGGCTTCCAGTGCAAGCTTCTACGTTGTCATATTTGCTGCATGCTGTGCTAACTGGAATCCTCACTTAGCCTGTAAAGATGGGCCTACAGTAAGTAACTGAACACAGCCCAGTCCAGGCAATGGGACTTGGTTGCCCGTGCCACAACAAGTCCTTGACATGGCTTCGACTTTGCTACAAGCAAAACAAACCAATCCCAAGGGAAAGTCTTGAGTTTGATCCAGGAGCATTAGGTGGGCAACCTGGTCTGAAGTGAAAAAGAACTGAAACAAATTCTTAAGGATTCAGGGAGAAAGGAAGAAACTGTTCATATACATGTCATACTGAGTGCACTGTTCTCTCATGATTCTGGGATGAATGCTTTTCCTCTCATGATTCTGGGATGAATGCTTTTCCAGAATAAGTGTGGACTTTATTCTAAGAACAATCCATTAATTTCTTAAAGAAATGACAAGAAAATCTTGGAGATAAAAAAAAAAAAAAAAGAAAAAGAAATTTTTTACTTCTCAGAGACTGAATAGCTAGAACCTATACAGAATTGCTGAAGATCTGCCAACATCTTCAATGATTTTCAAAGTCATAGTATTTTTACTTGCTCCAGAACTGCTGATATCTGCAAGCATGTCCTTCTAAATAATTTATTGGCATTTCTACATAAATTAGATACTTAAAGGTGAAGATGCCATGAACCTTGTGGAGGCTGAGTGCTCACTACATGGACTATAATCCATCAACCCAACAGATAGATTTCCAAACTGGCTTAAACCCCAGCAGGCTCACTCCTTGGAAAGAGTTCAAGGACTCCAGAGACTGTAGTATGCTGTCGAAATGTCACTTGTAGTAAAAGCACATTCTACACAGAAATAAATCACTGTGAAATAAGGTACAAAACTCAGATACTTATAAATTGCTCATTTAAATCACGTTAGTTACTGCTTACAGAAATAAGGAATGCAAACAAAAATGTCTACTTCAGCTAAAGACGACTATAAAGCACAGGGTAGTTTATAAGGCCGAGCCATCACCCAGAACACATATCTACATAAGTTTAAACTCTTCAGTAACACACTATTTTTCCACCTATTCATTTCTAAAGCCACCATGGGCTTCTTTTTTTCCTAATTCTATATAATAGTATGATATTTTAAGAAGGAAGGTAAGGATGGGAAATCTGTGAACAAAATCCACTGTACTAGAAAGGAGAAGATCCAGATCTTCAATCTCCAAAATTTGTTTTGAGATGAAAGAGAAAAAATAAATCATATTCATAAAATCACTGGAAATTGTTGGAAAAGACCACTGTGATCACCTAGTCCAACCCTCAACCATGCCTACTAACTATGACCCTCAGTGTCACATCTCCACGTTTCTTGAACACCCCCAGGGACGGTTTGTTTGAATATAAATTATGGCTCATATTTATTAAACTGTCTGATGTCCTCATCAGTGGGAATTCACTGCAATGGAAGCTAAAGAAAATGATGACAAAGTGAACTTTTCTGCTACTATACCCTTCTTCCCTCCCCTCCAACAAAAGATGTTTTTTCATACCTAAAACTCAAACTATGTGGCAAGCCCAAAAAAATGAATAAAATAAGTGGATGAGTATCAATTAAACCAGGAAATTTTCAATTGTAGCAGAATTTGTAGATTGTTTTGGCATTTTTTTCCTGTTTGTTCGTGACAATAGAGTAAAAATGTCTCATTTCCCATTCCTGTTCAGTTACCACCAGAAAAAAATGTGTACTTGCTGCAAACTATGAGTTTTTCCTTGCTCCATTCCTTTCAGTATTTGTTTCTGATTCTGAAAAATCAGCTCTCAGCACTATGAGATTACAGTTCTGAGGCCAAATGGAAAATAAGGTAAAGGATCGTCTTCCTTCTGAGAAGAGATGCAGTAAATTATTTAATCAGAATTCAGTCACCACAGAGATTTAAATGATGCCTGACTTTCTACCTTGCTACTTGCCATTCCTAACATTGCCACCTGCTTAAGATGAGACACCCAGAGGAAATGAGGTTCTGCTCTCACATTTACAAACACCATTACTTTATCTTAATGACTAACAAGCCCTGTTTAATAAAGCCCTGGCAGCAACTTTATTACATCCTGCACTACTAATGATTTGGTAGTCACCTAATGCATTAATCCTGATTCATGGCTCACCTGAAATATTTATATAGCACAAAATGCTTAAGTGAAGGTCAGTTGCATACAAAGCCTCAAAGAACAAAAAGAGTTTTCTGTTAGTTCTAAGTAATTTTGGTATTTCAGTTTAATAAAGGAAGTGCAAACTGTGATAAGATCAAACAGAATGCAGTATATCACAGCTACAGCTAAGACAAACGTAACTCTCAGAAAAACACAGTATAGCAAAATAGAACATGCCCCAAGTACTTTTTACTTGCAGTAAATTACAATACCATTTTACTACTAGCTTGATTATGAGCTGGTAGTTCAAACACCTATTTCACTAAAATACAATGGAAGTGTTTGGAGCTCTTAAACAAATTTTTAGAGAACTTCATAAATTAAAATAGCTCATTCAGAGGTACTTCAGACACACAGTTCTATAATTGGATGTGTAATTAAAAGAAGAGTGAAAGGAAAATTTTCTCAACGCTCATTGTGTTCTCAGCAGGACATCATGGTTCCCACCACCCCTATGCATCTCATTCTCTCCCATGCCAGAGACTGTCAATGACTCTACACAGATGAGCCTGGTCTGCTCCTTTTTCCCAACAACGTATACCTCACTGCAAACTGAGACCTACTGAGTACTGTAGTACTTTGCATCCACCATGAATTAGAAGAGTCTCAGGTCCTAATTTCGAACAAGTGAAATTCCCTAAGTATAGAGGAACCACATCATCTGAAGATGCCCAAGAACCAACATCAAAAAGCCTTTGTGATGGATGAAGAGGCTGCCCCTATTAATAACAAATATACATGAAAAGTAAGGTGTTGATATACACAAGCTTAGAATTACTAATCCAAAAGACATGCAAACAACTAAAAAACATCAGAAAACCACAGAATGATACCCACAACATTGGTAGGTACCAGAGACATCGGCAGGCAGGTAGGAGCTGGATTTCAGTGGTGGTCCAGCAACTGTGAGGAGCAAAACAAGCCATATGGCAACAGATAAAAGAATTTGTTACTGAGAAAAGAAGTTTCACTGCTTTTACATTCGTAAAAGACCACGTAAAAATTCTTTGAGACGTATACGCCCCAAAACAGGTAGGAAATATCAGCCCTTCTTCCAGCAGGATTCATTTTATGCACTATTTCTGCACGTGGTATGTGGTTTTCTTCTGGAGCACTTCATCATGGGTTGCATGATGCTGTTGAGGCTGAAGGTTAGCTGTGAAATCTGAGGTTGGGGCAGAAGAATCTTGCACAGCTTGTCTTCTCTACATTTTGCCATCTTTGCAGCTGTTTTTCGTTCCCTGGGCTCTGTGTAATGGGATGAATTATGGAACAGAAGGAACTGTTTAATCAATAATGTGTTTAATTGCTAAAAATTATTCCACAGCCACAAACTCACAGTCAAGAGACAACACTATTACTGAAGATGCATTATGAGGACAAGAGAAAGAGTTTTGAGTGTCATTAGCCAAACAATAATAAAATAATCCATAAAATTGAAAATATGACCCAGTGAGAGCATATGAACATAAAACAGTGCTGCCCCTAAAATTGAATCATATTGCATTACAGATAATTCCATATAATGTGGTATAAAATGGCCGGCTCTATCTGTGGTTTAAGGTGTGCAGACATATTTATTATGTGCAGCCAGAGTTTACTCTATCGCATCATGAATTCAAGGAAAAATGCAATTTCCATCAGATTGAATTGCACTAACTGACCAGTGCACACTGAGAAGAACACAGTCTGTCGCTTCCAAGTGAAGAATCTATATAGAAACATACATGAGACCTTGAACATCTAAATATTAGACATTGGGTCATACAGCAATGATTAAAATGAACTCATTGCTGTTCTGATATTTTCTATGCAATGCTTCCTTGAACACTTACTCACTTTGTGATGAAGATATATGTAAACGGCTCAGGAAAATAATCTGCTTCAGCACTTCCATTATAATTAAACACAGTCACATGTTGGCAAAAGTAATGACCACCATCTGCTCGGACCCACGGCTAGTCTGTCCTTCACAAACCTCCACATGTTCAGCCAAACACCCATCACAGGCTGATTCTCCAAAGTACCACATGAATCATCTGAATATGCAATGTTTGTAACAGAAGAGTGCTAATGCATATGGCCTCTAAAAACGCCAGCCCAGTTTGGGATGCTTTAATACTAATAATATTAAATACCTTTAAAAATATGTACTAAACAACTGAGGTTGCAAAGTCAGGTCTCGGGAATTAGAAAAAGCCAAGATTTAGAATGCCTCTTTAGACTGTAAGCATTTGAATGCCACATCATGCCCCAGCATCATTTTGCCTACGGCCTTATCTCATTTATTTCGCCAAGTTTATTTCACTCTGTGGGTATGCTCAGTGCAGCTCTTTCACTAATTAATTTCATCCTGTATAAATTTCACATTTTTTTACTCCTCAACAACTCCTTGCAGTATGGACATAGTCCATGGTATTCATCTCTCCAAAACCTCAGAGCTGTGTCCGCTTAAGGAACTTGTCTTCCTAAGGAACATTTTTTTTTAAGAAACTGAGAACTGCTACCCTTTCTTTACAAATTCAGAATCAACACTCAGACAGATGAATGTCCAAATCTGCTTCTAATTTGGGACACTTAATGTAACATTCACAATGCCCTTCTCAACATCACAACAAATCTTCAAGACAGCGATTCATTTCACTACACAACCTTGGCTTAATCTCTGAAGCTGTCAAACCCGGGAACTGAATAGAATAGGGCATCAAGCGCAAAAAAAAATGAATGATCATGAGGCCCAGAGGAGGGCCACAAAGATGATCGAAGGCTGGAACACCTTCCCTATGAAGACAGGCTGAGAGAGCTGTGCTTGTTCAGTCTGGAGAAGAGAACACTGCGGGGTGACCTCACTGCAGCCTTCCAGTACCTAAAGAGGGCTTGCAAACGGGAGGGGAGTGATCTCTTTGAAAGGGTAGATAATGGACAAGGGGAACTGGTTTTAAGTTGAGGAAGGGAAGATTTAGGTTGGATATCAGGGGGAAAGTTCTTTACCAAGAGAGTGGTGAGGTGCTGGAACAGGCTGCCCAGAGAGGTTGTAGATGCCCCGTTCCTGGAGGTGTCCAAGGCCCTGGGCAGCCTGGTCTAGTATCAGATATGGAGGATGGTGGCCCTGCATGCGGCAGGGGGGTGGGAGCCTGATGATCCTTGAGGCCCCTTCCAACACAAGCCATTCTATGATTCTATGAATTAAGGACCATATAAGGATAACTGTATATAAACCAGAGACATATTGTATTTGCATGGAGCTTGACTCTGATAATAATTTACAGGCAACTTCTAAATGGACACAAGTGATGAATTGGAGTATTTCTCATGTTCCTTCTTCTTTTTCTCTCTCATTTTTTTTTGGTAAGTCTTTTGTGGACAGAGAAAGATTTCTTGGTAGATCTTTCATGCACAGCAAAGGGCAAGTATAATGGTGACAAGTTTCAACATGGGAAACTTTCTTCATTAGGTCTGATTAGATCTAATGTAAAAAAAAAAAAATCTTCACAATAAGACTGATAAAGCATTGGAACATGGGCCAGACAGACTGTGCAATCTCCAGCCTTGAAAAGTTTTAAATCTGGACTGGATGAGGCCACCAGCAACCTGATGTAACTGTGTCCTGCCCCTGCCTGGCACAGTCATGGGCTAGGAAATTCCAGCCTAAGGTTTTCTGTTCTTCTGTGATGTCTCCACACAGCCGATGCTGCTCAGGAAGATGCAGAGGCTTTTCCCCACCACACCATGGACATGTTCATCCTTAAAAATGAGAAGGACTCTTATGAAGCATGCTCCCTATCCACTTCATTTCAAAGATCCTGGTTATGCAGTCACACTCATACATGGTAGGTTATTTATGCAAAATCCTTTCTAGGTGCCCCCTTGACTGAGTAAGCAAAAATGCTTATTCCTATTGAGATGTCACATCTTGGCTGAGGTAATTAGATCACAATTATTGAAAATAGAAGTGAGCTATATTCTGCCTGACATTAGTAAATTCAAGGGAATGAAATACCTAGTTCCAAATTATGGTATCATCCATCTAGGCTTTTGATAGTTCTGAAAGACATATGGTCTAGCAAATGGTTGCAATCATCATGTGAATACAGTGTTGCTCCTATGACATACAAAAACAGTAATATTAGGAGAAAAATAATCACAGAATCATAGAATATCCTGAGTTGGAAGGAACCCATAAGGATCATCAAGTCCAACTCCTGACTCCACACAGGACTATCTAACATTAGCAACCTCCAAAAGTGAATGGGGCCTTCGATTGGGTGAGTTTAGTGAAAAACATTGGTAAACATTCAGAGGACATTTCCTTCAGATATTCTTTACTTTCCAAGAGTAGCTTCCCCAAAGACTTGACCACAATTAACTGATTTATTATTATTAATAATGAATACATCAAGCTCAGACTATCTGATTCCTGCTTGGATATAAGTCCTTTCTGAGGTACCTTCTGGGGTATAGAAAACATAAGACCAACTTGTGTGTCAGTTAATGGTGTTGAAAAACTACCTCCTGTTAACTAAACAATCCCCATGCTCCGATTCCGAGGCTAAAAGTACAGCTGCTCCTCAAAACAGGGTGGTCGTGTTTTGAAGGGTCGTTTGGAACACTGAACCTCAAATTGTGCCTCTGGCTTTGCTGGCTGCTGTGGGCAGCTAATGAGAGCGGAAAGGCAGATCTCCAGCCAGGGCTCATGTATGCATCCAGACCTGCTATTTACCCCTACATTCATATATGTGCTGCAGGGAGGATGTAGATGAACATGTCTGCAAGATACATTTGCCATTCACAATAATAATGCTGACCTCACTTATGAGTAATCATGTATGTATTAAGGTTTTGTGCACTGTATACAGTGCAAAACATGGTTCTTCACATTCTTCAGCTGTTACCTGAGTTTATGAACCAGCATCTCATGCAACAAATAATCACAATTGGTGCTCAAAGCAAGAATTCTGTACCACATTCATTTTAAAAGAGAGGAGCTTCTGGAAGCACATACTACCTCAGAAAAAGAAAAAAAAAAAGTAGTTTAATCCTGGCTTGATTCATTATCCCCTTCATCTCATGAAATAATTGACTTGTTCTGTATGTCATGGCCTGATCCTGTAGCTCTTTCTTTTCTAAGTTACAGTGTTTTTAGCAAGGGGAAGAATGGCTGCAGGATTGACCTCCATTCAATATTCTCCTCAACAGACAACGATGCATTCCCGCTGCTCAGAATTGCCATGATGTAGATGGCATAGGGAAATGTAATATTGCTTTGGTAAATAAGGTTAAGTTATATTACTTCAGTTTTTCATTTGAAGAAAGCAGAGACTTTCCTTCTCCTGGACTTACTGGATTCAGCAAGTCACACACACCTAGAGCATAAGGGGCTGGGATGCATGGTGTCTGTGGAAGCATCCACCCAGCATATGCAGATGGGATCGATCTACTCATTCCATAGATGTAATCGCAGTTGCACAGAAATTCTACTAAAACCAGTTATTTGACTGTAAATAAGATGACTAATTGCAAAAGATAGTTGCATATAAATTCCTGACTGCCATGTACGGCACATTGCCAACTGTCATATAAAAGAAAATGACATATTCTCTGAGCTCATTTTTCCTAATTAAATACAAAATTTTTCATTATTCCAACAGCTCTTATCAGTGAAAATGAAGGCTATTTCAGTTTAACTACCAAATGGAGCATGTTTCCCTGATTGTTAGTGCACTGTGCAGCAGAAGTCCTGAGCAGATCTGACCGTGCCAAACACTGAGACCCCCACAGAAATTCCTAACTCAGACTCACTCACCAAGCTTGTCAAAAGTCCTGTATAGACTTCTGTGGTGGTGCTATGGGTCCCAAAGTAATGACTAAAGGATTAGGTGGTGGGTTTTATTTTTCTGTTTTTTCTTTTTCTCTCAAAGCTCTCTAAATAAATAATCACAAACACTTCAAACAACCCCAAATTTTGTAAAATAATCATAGAATCACAGGATCATTAAGGCTAGAAAAGACCTCTATGGTCGTCTAGTCCAACCATCAACCCACACCCATTATGCCCACTGACCACTGGCCATATCCCTCAGTGCCACATCTCCACGGTTCTAGAACACCTCCAGGGACGGTGACTCCACCACCTCCCCAGGGCAGCCTGTGCCAGTGCATTACCACTCTTTCTGACAATAATTTTTTCCTAATATCCAACCTGAACTTCCCCTGGCATAACTTCAGGCCATTCTCTCTCATCCTATCACTGTTACCTGCAGCGTCTGATGCACAGACTCAGATGTGAACGATCCAAATTGTTTATTACAAATTCTCACATCACTTATATACCTTCACAAGTTTTCTTTTTCTAGCTTTCCCATCTGCCCCTACAACTTTCCCATCCACCTTTACATGTCAACAGAGCATTCTACAAACACTCCTTAACCGTTCATGCGGGCGCTTATCCAATCAGAGCTGCGAGCCGTTCTTACTTCCAGAGGTGTCCTTGGTTCTCATGCTGTTAATCTTGCTCCACAGCTGCTGCTCTGAACAGTTTTTCTTGTATTCCCCCAGTTACCTCGGAGAAGAGGCCAACCCCCACCTCATCAAAGTCTCCCTTCGGGCAGTTGTAGAGCATGGTAAGGTTTCCCTGAGCCTCTTCTTCTCCAGACTGAACAACCCCAGCTCCCTCAGCTGCTCCCCATCACACTTGTGCTCCAGACCCCTCATAGCTCTGCTGCCCTTCTCTGGACACAATCCAGGGCCTCAATGTCTTTCACGTAGTGAGAAGCCCGAACTGAACACAGTACTCTGATAAAGCTCTTGCAAGTCAGTGGTTTGTTAGTGATCTTTAATTGCCTCTGACTTGTTTGTAGCCTTTTGCTACAACCACCCAGGGCCTCAAGTTGCACAGGACTTAACTGGCAGAGGAAGATGAACCCAGACCTTTTGCGTCCCAAAGGCACAAAATAATATATATATATATATATACACAACATATATATATACACTCCTAATACTGAAAAAAAGACTAACAGAAATTTTGTATCCTTTGTTCCTATTTCAAAGCAATGAAACAAAAAATTCCTTTAAAATAAAATAAATTATAGCATCACAGAATCATGAAGGTTGGAAAGACCACTAAGATCATCTAGTTCAACCATCAACCCATGCCTGTGACCACTCAAAACCATGACACCAAGAGCCACATTTACCCTTTTATTGAAAACTGCCAGGGATGGTGACTCCACCACTTCCCCAGGTCACCTGTTCCACAGCATGCAGTGTAAGATGTTCTGGTAGATGTAACATAAAAAAATAATAATCCCATGATACCAGTAGACTGAAAGTCTAGTGCAGAACAGATGTGTTTTAGTAGTTGAGTGGGAATTTGTTGTCAGTGACTTTACTCATATACAGGGAGTTCTGTCACTCTGTCCAGACAACAGGATGCAAAATATTCCATTTTGTTAATTGCTTAACATAAATGAAACAGCAGAGCTTTTCCCATGTGGAAAAAGTAAGAGGGGAAAAAAAAGCATACCAACATCAATAAAACATAATTTAAAGTGCAACATTTCTCAGCACTGGACATGAAAAAAATTCAATAAGAAAGCTTTTGGTCAAACACCATAGCTTGTCCTGACTGTGAGTCCTTTATGCATGAGGATTTTGAAGTCTAATGAATATGCACAGAGCATTCCCACTGATTCACCACCACAGGGAAGAGATTTGGCTGGGATTTCATCCAGAAATCTGCTAACAAAATAGCAAAATACAGGTATGGGAAAAGCCGTGCTATGCACTAGGATTCAGACATCCTTCTGTAACAGAGTTATCTCGTACGACTGTGGCTGTTTTCACTGCCTTGCTGCATGTAAACCCTCTCTAAAGCACACTTCTGACACTTTCCCACTAGGGATCATAGAATCATTAAGGTTGGAAAATACCACTATGACCATCAACCTATCACCACAACATCCATTAAACCACAACCCTCAGTGCCATGTCTCCACATTCCTTGAATACCCCCAGGGATGGTGACTCCACCACCTCCCTGGGCAGCCTATTCTGATGCATCAAAACTCTTTCTGAAAAGAAATTTTTCCTAATATCCAACCTGAAATTCTCCCAGACCCAAGGAAAATACTCTGCAAGGGCTCTTCCTTGTAAATCTTATGTACTGAGCTTCTCTGCTCTGCACAGAAGACTCAAATGCCCGGATACTGTGGCCAAGAAAATAAAAACAAAACCAGAGCAGAAGCACCATTCTTCACTTTTTTTTGATAGCTGAGCACTGTCAACTCCTCAGTAATCAGACTCACACATACATCAAACTACCAGATTACTTCAAAAGCCATGAATATTTTCAAATAGAAAATCTAAAATGCATCTTTATGTTTCTAGATTTGATCTTGCCAGCACATCCATTTCAAGGGTTTTTTTGTTCATTTGCTTGCTTGCTTTGAGGTCTACATCTAGTCATGTGCTTCCTGGAGCTCTTCAGTTAAGAGGAATAGCAAATAATGAGAAAACTGTGATAAAATCTGTGCCTGACAGCTCCTTCTTCCTCTCATGTTTTGCAGGAGGAGGCCTGATGAGCCCCTGAACTGCTGTTGCCAGATCTCACTTGAAACTTGTGGAGATACTGGAAGATGTACAATGTCCTTGTCAGTGGGACAGAAAGCTGCAGTGTTTGTAGTAGCTGTATGTGGTCTGGATCTGAATGCAAACGGTCAGGAACACAAACAACAGGGAACTGGTCAGAAACAGGCCACACAGGACTGGTGAGAATATGAAATTTTACTCCCATCTCACCTGAAAAATGGCATCTTTGTGAGCATATCTCAGCCTAGCAATGCATTCCTCACCACCAAAGACAGAATTTGGGATTGTGAAGCCCATCTACTGAGCGCAGACACAGTAACAATCTTGAGACACTGGCTACCCTCAGAAATTCTGCAGTCAGAGCCAGTCTTTTCAGCAAAGAGATACTCGTCTCCTTTCATTTCCTGTGGTTTAAGGAGTATCAGAACTGATAGCAGAACTGAGAGGGCTACAGGACACAAACCTTAGGTGTTATTTAAATATATCAGTTCAGGGGAAAACATGAGTAAGTCATAGCAACAACGTGAGCAGCTCTATCAGCCAGAAACATTTTATGCTTAAACCTTGAATTCTCTAGAGAAATCTTCAGGCTCAAAGAAGCAGCAAACTGCCGTATAATTCATCTTCATAATCCTGATGTGTGATTTTTATCACTGACATACTACTGCACTCCTGGCTCTTATTATATTTCAACTCCTGTTAAAGGTCCCCATTGGCCTTGCTGAGGTATAATGCAATACAATCACCTCTTCCTGTTTATTCTTTCTCTAGTCAGTACAGGATTCAATGGCACTGTCTTGGTGGAAGCTAAAAGCTGGACTTTATGTTTGTTTCAGCAATGCTAATTATTGCAATAGCACTGATTTCAGTGACAGTATATGCAGTTACATCTGGAGACATCCATCTTTGGCAGTGTGGGCCCTTCTCAACATATAGCTGGAAACAAAGAGGGTGATCTGAGAAAAGACAGCTGTGCATTTGCTCTTTTTTATACTTTTCTGCAGATATCTGGTACTAAGCACTGTCCAAGACAATACACTGGACCAGACAGATCCTCTGGCTGCCCTCATAAGGTCATCCTTATGCCCTTTTGTAAAAAAAAAATGCCCATAAGTGCACCAAGCCTACTTACTTAGCAGAATTATGTTTCAGAATCCATTTATTTACTTACATAAAATAGTTGGATTCTCTTGTTTAAATGGAGATTATAAATAACGTACTGTTGAATACATTTTAAAAATCGCCCAGCATTGAACAAAACATTTAATCTAACATGGCTAATTTGGAATCAATATTATAATTAATTCCCCACTTTATCTGTCTTTTGAAATGGCGTAACAACATAGCCTGCATCAGCTCAGCCCCATGGGATTGCATGAAACACTGGTACTTGAGTCCTACTTCCCCCTGCTAAGTAAGATTGATCAGCAAGGATTCCTGCTGTAAGGAATGCTCTATAGGAGCAGATCATGTCCAAAGGAAGAAAAAAAAAAAAGAAAAAAAAAAGTTGTACAAGGTCATTCATCTGATCTGGTGTTTGACTGCATCTTTAAATCAGGCTGAGCTTTGCTTTAGGTCAGTCCTAAGGACTTGTCCTCCCCGCACCCGTGTGGGATGGTGACATAGTCCCATGCTCATTGTGCTTGAAGGAGGCTCAGGGTATGGACACTAATAGGAGGAACATCACATTCCTGCTGGCCCCAATGAAGGAAGGGCTCAACCTGTGGTGCACAGCCCCTCTGGTGCACAGCAGTGGTCACCCACATCTCCAGTTGTACCAAAGCAACCAGACACAGCTACAGAAGTGAACACCTTCTGCAATAGCAGAGAGATACTCCAGCAAACGTCAAACTCCCTGTAACGACCAACGCAAACATATTACAGCTCATTATTTTTTAAAATCTTTTCCAAAGAAGCGTTTCCATTATCTGTCTCTCTCTTAACAGAATGGCTTTGCTGTCCCACAGGGCCTTTGCAGTGCAATGGAAAGCAGGACAGGTTGGAGAAAGCTGCTTCCCACCTTCCCGTTCTCAGCCACCAGTTCCTTGGTTGACCGTGATGCCAACCAGCACGTAAGCAAGGATCAGTGATCAGGAAAGGGGTCAGAAGGCTATAAATAAAGTAGTTAGAAACTGTATGCCTGCATGGAGAGATCAGAAGGATTTAATGATTTAGAACTTCCTTTCCAGAGTCTTTCAATTCCCATGACTTATTTAGATTAATAAGAGCTGTGAGTGTACAGATTTACTCACCAGTATTGGCAAGCTCCTGGTATTTCCTTAATGCTCCTATTTCTATAGCTGTGGGATTATTAGAGTGTTTCTTGGAAAAATAAACAAATAAAAGCTTTTAGCCCTTCATGGTGCAGGACAACATGTTTTAAATGACTCCTCAGAGATTGAGAAAACTGAATATTGTTCAAGATAACAGTTCAAATTTACTTAGTTTTCTCGGGCAGTCATCATGAACTTGTTGAGAACTTAAGTCATGATTCCTGAAACCTTGAAGTCAACACCTCTGCAAGATTAAAACCTTTCCGATGCTTCATCCTACAGTAACCATGCACTGGTACCTGAAGCACTGAGGGTGGGCACTGCTCTGTTAGATGGAAATCACAAAAGATGCTAAGAAGTGAAAATAAAATATACGTGCAAAAGTAGCAGATCCTAGCAGGGCTACTGTGATCTACTGGTGTGCTGAACGTGGTGCAAGGGACCGTGTTCAATCCATCTTTTGCCACAAGACATTTCTCCAATCCAGCCTATCAGCTGCAGTTCTCAAAAGTCCTTTGGAAATGGCAACACAATTCCCAGAAGCACAAGCAGGACAAGTGCAAAATAAGTCTGCATCCAAATAACTTCCAGATTCTTGTCTCCCCCCTATACTGCCCTTATAAGGCCCCATCTGGAGTACTGCATCCAGGTCTGGGGCCCCCAGACCAAGAAGGATGTGGAGTCATTGGAGCAGGTCCAGAGGAGGGCCACAAAGATGCTCAGAGGGCTGGAG
This sequence comes from Pavo muticus, assembly GCA_016647715.1. Classification (NCBI taxonomy): domain Eukaryota; kingdom Metazoa; phylum Chordata; class Aves; order Galliformes; family Phasianidae; genus Pavo; species Pavo muticus. The sequence goes on from JACDJE010000129.1 coordinate 59,773, forward strand.
CACCTCTCCAATGAAGAAAGGTTGAGGGAGCTGGGCTTGTTTAGCTTGAAGAAGAGAAGGCTATGGGGAGACCTGCGGGGAGACCTTATTGAGGCCTTACATTACTTGAGGTGACCTTATAAGCAGAAGGGAGATTGCCTTTTTACATGATCTGATAGCAACAGGACAAGGAGGAATGGCTTTAAACTAAAAGAAGGAAGATTTAAGTTACATGTTAGGAAGAACGTCTTTACTCAGAGAGCAGTGAGGCACTGGCACAAGTTACCCAGAGAAGCAGTAGATACTACTACATCTCTGGAGGTACTAAAGGCCAGGTTGCATAGGGCCCTGGGCAACCTGATCTGGGGTTGGAACTGAGTGATCTTTAGAGTCCCTTCCAACCAAAGCCATTCTATGATTCTATGATTTGGAGGCTTTGTCCTTAACATTGTGCTGATGGCAAAGTCACACTCTCTTAATGCAAAAGACCAGCAGGAGTGACAAAATCAGAACAGATCCCTGATCTTCACTGCTCGTTGCTATATCTACACTGACAAAGCCAACCGCAGGGCTGGCACTGGGGAGCTGTTATGAAACCGGTCTTCATTAGGAAACAGATTCCCCTCTACCAGAAATTCCTGCTTGCATGGCACAGACCTCTTTGCCAACATTTCCATCCTCCCATAACAGATGCCCCTGTTAAACATTTGCTTCTGCAGGTTTACTCATTAAAACAGCTCAAAGAAAAGTCTACGTGACTCAAATGTTAATCATTTCATGTAATAAGAAAGAAAAACAAAACAAACTTCCACATTTTATTAATTTAACAATTTTTGGCAATTGCTGCTGCAACCCAGCTGAGTTTAACAGCACACCAAGTTGTGGCAATACTGACAAATACAGAGCATGCTCATTATGACAGTGTTAAAAGCAATGACAACACGTACCCAAGCTCTCTCAGAAAATTACTGGGAATCTCATGGCTTTTTCATAACTAAGAGCTCCCATGTGTCTTATCAGCTCTAAATTTAAGATGTGCAGCAGCAGGCAGCAACAGCAGCAGGCAAAAGCTGTTCTTCCCATGCCAGCCCCGCCAACCTCAAAGAAGATGCACAGGAAGCAGAGAACAATTAAGCCCAGTTACCAGAACATGCCATCTCAATGCAGAGCATCACTGCTGCCTTTTGTCCTGTAATTAATTTACACTTAGTTACCAAAATGTTGAGGGAAATGAGAAGAAAACTAGTGCCAGAATGGAGTTCTGGCTATCACACTTAGTTATTAACATTGCTGAGATCAAAAGGAATCAAATTAAAAGCTGCAAACAAGTAAAGGATACAAATATTAGACAAGAGTTTTCTTTGAGCCACGTATTAAATTCAGTTTCCACTCAATTGGGAATGCCAAGCACAGGTAAGCCTGAATGTAAGTAAAAAGCTATTTCACAATAATGACTTGGTATATGAAAAATCTCTATGCTTAAAATCAAGGAAGAGAGCTTTGATCCTTCCTGAACATACATCCATGCAGATCTCCCTGTGGTCATATTTGGACATCTGGTCCTTCTAGTTTGTTTTCTGAACAAGATACAACATTTCCATCACTCCACATTTCTCTTTGGCCTATTTGCACTCTGCGTGATGACAAAATACAGGGGTTGGGAGTTCTGCATCCTTGTGACTGGATACCCAGATGTACAAAGAAACAGCATATGTTGTGTCTTGTGCTAAAAAAAGAAGCTAGTAACTTGCAAAAGGTAACCATCTTCCCACTGGGAAAGAGAAAGAAAGAAAGAAAAAAGGAAAATAAGGTAGCAGGCATCTCTATTTTCATGCTTCAGCTTTCAAGGTTCATCTGGGAAAAAGAAAATGCAGCCAGGGGTTCACTTGAAGAAATACTCCCTTACACTTGGAAAATATTCAAAAATATATAAACAAATGCATTAAATGTGACACTGTCAAGGCACTGAAACTAACCCTTCTGCTGGGAATGTCCTGATTTTGATGAAACAGTTAGAAAAGTTGTTTTATATTTAGTAGGTCTGACTGTGAGGGAGACATTGGGCAACAGCAATAGAGATAAAATATATCTGGTGACCAAAGCTAACAACTCAGAAGTAGGTCAGGAAAATTTACTTTAGCAGGTTCAGAGCTGAGAGCTGAACTTGGCCGATGTGTCCCGGGTGAGTCTCTTTTTTCTCCACATGGCCAATATGCTTTCCTAGTCCAATTAATATTTAATTGTTTATATAGCTGTAACAAGAAAGACTGAGACAAACTCAGTCCAGAGCACCCAGCTGCTGAATGGTTGGCATGTTCCTTGGGGAGGTGGCAGAATGGCAAATAACCTAATTTCTGTGCAGCTTGCTCTTCTAGGATCTATTTTTTTTTTTATCAGAATATTCATCGGTTCTTGTTTTTGTTTTGTTTTGTTTTTCCAATTAGATCCAAGAAAAAGAGTATAACTTCAAAAAGGAAAAAAGAAGAGAGGGAGAGAATTGTTATGTCAGACAGAATATTTCTCCCCGTTCACAATCATAAATAAAATGTGTGGCGCAACTTTGGGCCCTCTGTAGTCTCTCCAAATTGGTGAGATTCTCCTCATTTCTCCTATTTGGGAAAAAGATCCAGATGGTCCCTCCCTGCTGAGGACATCTCACAGCAGGCTCCGCACTCAGCCCAGCTGGGTTTGGCAGCACCAAGTTTTCCTTTCCAAAGACTGCAACCCAAGGTTAGTACAAGTGAAGAGTTTGGTCACAGATTATCAAATTTTAACAAAAGGAACAAACTTAAAGACTAAGTAAAAAATAGTTTAAAAACATAAAAACTTGGTGATGAGCCCTGTTTTACCCAAGACTTGCAGGCAGGTCGCTCCTCCTCCATCCCAGTTGAGATAGGGCACCTTCTTACTCCTCTCCTTTTCACCTCACTTGCCTTTTACAAATCTAGCCCAAGGTCACTCTTCACAACCTGGTTAAAATTCCTCTCCAGAGCATCCAAGGTGACTATAAAAGCAGATGGCTCTACAATGTCTGATGTCCCTTGAAACATCAACCAGGAGGTGTGACACTACAACTAACAGTTTTCTCTCCCATCCTCCTTCCCATTCTTGGCTATTTCATTGTTAGCAAATTACATACTCAATACACGCCTCAATGAAATCACTGCAATACCTAATCAACACATTGCATATATTATGTACTGAAATGTTTTTCCTGTTGTTCTCATCAATCAGAGAGCCACAAGCTGAAACAGCATAAATGTGGATAATATGTTGTTTTCAGAAGTAGCCGAATACATTGAATTTAAAAGGGGGTCTATGAAAGTTGAATGATTACCAGGTCTATTGCAGTGCTAAGTACCAGCTGCCCATTGCTAGCTGTCCATTGCTAACTCAGCCATTTCAGCAACGAGGCATGTTTGGATATAGCAAGAAATAGGAACTACGTAGCGAGTTCCTACATGGAAGAAATTAAATACTGATCTGTACAGACTCTACATCTGCACCACATGGTGAAAAACTGTCTTATCTTCTCTCACAGCAAAAGGCAACAGAGAAGGGCAACATTTATTGACCAAACCATAGCTATGACACAATTAACAAGATGGTTCCAGCAAAAACGCGTGTGATTGACCCTACTTCATTAGTCTGAAGACTGTTTTACAAACTGAGAGCAAAGCGCCCTGACTGAACAGATGCACTGCAGTAGCTGATTCATTTAATATTATTTCAACTCCAACAAACACAGTAGTCTTTATGAGATAATACACTAATGAAACAGCCTCTATACAAGTATTGGTCCAAAGATAAAATAAGTGTATTTTTTCCAGATTTGTATTTCAAATAGATTTCCATGTGATAACTTTATCTACTCAGCAGTAGGTGTATGATTGGGAGGGTAGGTAGATGTAGTGTTTAAGCTGATCTACATTCAAGACATCACAAAGAAGCATTTAAAATGCTATTTTAGCTTTAATCTTAGATACCTGACTGCAGTAAATTCTTTTTTCTAACCTAGAACTTCTGCTTATGAAGCTGCAGCTATAGAGGACAGCAGGAAATCTTTGCTAATGACAGACAATCTAAATACCTTTAAATTGTAAGCTGTGGAGGAAAAATAAGGCAGCTTTTCCTTGCCTCCTGCACTGCTTACATGGAACAGGCACAGGCCTGTAAAGTTTCCAAAATGATTCTGAACTTGACTCTTTTTAAAGGTGTACTACACACAAGCCTGCAATGTTTTAAATTTGGTTGAAAGCTATTAACTTCTTCCCAACTCCAAGGGTAGAACCATATTTCTTTTTTGCCTTGGAACTGCTATAGAAATACAATAATGATCATTTGCACAGCACTATGGATGTCACTGTCTGGGGAATGGAAGGAGCAGGACCAGATCCACAGTCCTACGGCCTTCCCATACACTGTAGATGAACAGCATGGGAAAATAAGAGAGCATGTAGTATTCAGTGGAAGAAAAAACACTTCATCTGATATTTTCAAAATGCCAAAAGGAAATTAGCAACTAATGAAGTTGCAATTTGATAATCCCAGCTAAACAGGAACAGTGAAACAGCACACCAAGAGAACTGCCATCCTTCCTGGCTCCAGCTCTTGCCTGGGGTAGCTCAGAGCATCTTCACGGAAGTCTGAGATGGTTTACATCAGCAGAGAATCTGAATATTAGTAACATTTCCCTTCAGATGTTTCCTCCATTTTTAACATTATCTGTGTACTCAAAGGAAAGGAAAATCTGGCAATAGCCAAGCAGACTGTATTCAGCAGCCTGGTGATGTGAAACCTAACACGAGACATGATCTGAATTAGGAAACCTGTCATTCACCCTGACTTGTCATTGATCACACCTCCTTTACAGACTTAAAACAGCTGAAAGAAACATACTTCCATGTTATGCTGAACAGACCTCCATCAGTGAAAACCAGCCAGTCCTACTGGGGCTCTGGCTCCGGCAGGGAGTGGGCAGTGGAAGGGAACCAGCTGGCACCGATGGAGCATGCTGCTGCTGTGAAGGTAGCAAGGTTCCACCTGTCTTATCCTTAGGATTTGTGAGGATGCCCATTGTTTCTGCCAGCATTTATCTCGCCATGTTCTCTTGCTATGCCATTTATTTTTAATGGGTGGTTCGAGCAAATGATTATCCCACAGGATATTTGCCTCAAAGGAACAGCAGATGAGAAGCCTAGGAGAATTAGGAGCGAAAAAGATACTTGGGTTTGAGCACTGAAAGATAAGCAAGCTTGTCTCAGACCCTCGCACCTCCTTCTTCTATTGCAACAGCAGAGGCAAATTTTTCTGCCTTTTTCTTAGAAGTCTATGGGATTTAGTCCTACCTAACTTCTTGCTTTAGAATGGCATAAAGCTTGCTCAGACTTTTCTTTCCTCCCCTCCCTTTCATTCCTTTCCCTTCCCTCCCCTTGCCTTTTTCCCTTTCCTTTTCTTTGTTTTTAAGATAATCTGTTTGCTGCAGAGAAGTTCAGCCTGTGTTGATTAATTCAGTTAAGCCTCCTTTTGTTTTTCTTCTGAATTTTAAAGATGTGGACTGGATAGCCCTGAATCAGTGATGTTATCAGGATTGTTTTTTATTCTAAGCAGTAGCCCATTGCTGATTTCCAGCACAGAATCACCAGTCAGTTTGATACAGTTCAGCTTTAATAGACTGAATCATTGGCTGCTTTTGTCTCTTACATAAAAGAAGAATCGGCCTCAGTAATCAGAGCTAAATCCCAACACTAGGAGGAAAAAAATGAAGCAACCCTCTCCTTCCTGGTGCCAAGAACCCCACATGTCCACTGAATAAAGACAGCACTGTTAAATGCCTTTAGCCAGCACCCAATAACCAAAGATCTCTTAATCTGGTCAAATATTTTACCAGCTCTTTGATACTATCAGAAGGAAGGCATAGTTCCCTGTTCTTTTATTGCAGAGTGGTCTCTGAAACAACTGTAGGAAAACTTACCTAACAGTTTCAGTCAGTTTGAATTTTATACCTTTTCCAATCTAAAAAATTTCAGGTCCAGGTTATTCCATGAGATAAGACACTTTTTTTTTTTTTCATCTGATTTTAAAAACTTTTTACTGATTATTCAAGATGGTAAAAAACGGCAGCTCTACCCTGCTCTCAAATCTGCCTCTTTCCATCACTCGCCGTAATAGTTTTACCTCTAAATGACAGTTCACCTCCAAATGACAGGCAGAGTGTCAATTTGCATTATCTGCCTGGTGCACCACGTTCTGTAGCAGAGCAAGCTTCATGACTGTATTTCTCACACACATTTCCAAGTATCACCCTGCTACTGTATGACATCCCAACCTTCAGCAGCAGGGCATAGTAAAGGACATGACCCATACTGGGCTGGGGAGGAAGCACCACTGCTCATTGGGATGGCCAGTTTGTAATGAAGGCACGTGTTCTCTGAAGCCTTGCTCACTAGTTTCTGAAATCACTCACATGCAGCATTCATAAAGAGAAAGGAAATGAAAGCTGCCTGTTTCAAAAATGTTGACAAGATGTTAGTGAAAGGGACAGTGTCAGCAGGACTTTGTTCCAGACATGAAAAGCTCAGCCGCTGCTGGCAAGGTGAGTTGTTGGCATTCAGGAAGATGCACTAAGTTCTGCTCTTGGCGTGGGGGATCTTTTAAGTATTTTTATCACAGCCAGTTGTCATAAAATCTTAAGGAGAACCAGCCAGAATTCAGGCTTTGGTTGTGAGCTACAAGGAATCGACACCAGGCATGAAAAATGCAAATAACTCGAGTCCTATTTGCAGAGAAGCTATAGGTTGGATTAACAGCACTGGCACATAAACAAGCTAACATGAGAGCACTGATTCAGAAAAAAAAAAACCAAAAACATGGAAACACAATCTCTGCCCTCTGAATAGGCAAATATCTGAGTAGGCTTTTCACTTTCACACAGAGAAGCTGTGGATGCCCTATTCTTGGAGGTGCTCAAGGCAAGGTTGGATGGGGCTCTGGGCAGCCTGATCTGTTGGGGCCCCCCAAGCAGGGGCTGGAACTGGATGATCTCTGAAGTCCTTTCCAACCTAACCCATTTTGTGATTCATTCTAACCCATCTGTCAAAGGAAGTATCAATATTTATTTTGGCTTTCCATAATTACTTCAATCTGTAGAGTGCCTAAAACAGAGATGCAATATTGTAACTGTTTCTGTTTAAGGGGCAAGTAAATATTAGGGAAGAATAGACAGAAGAATTTCTTAAATATTCAATGGCCAAAACCATTTAGGCATCTGTCTGCTGAATATCAACTGACTGAGCAGTTCCTGAAGAATACAACTGAGTGGGCAGATTTTAGATATGATCAAGTAACAAAGAAAAGGCTGCAGAGAAATACAGCTGTGAAAAATCAAAACGTTTTTAAAACATGTTGAGCTCACCTACTGGTTTCCACAGTAAAATGAATGAGAGGTTCCTTCTAGTCCTAAAATGAGAACGCACACCATAGCCTGAAAATCTGCCACTAAGGATCCATCACCATGCACTTACAACGTTTTGTACGTATCAGACAGGTTTCCACTGCATCATTATTGTAGAAGGCTCTAGTCAAAACTGACTTAATCAAGTTTAAATAACATAAATTGTTTCTCAATTTCTCCATACAGGAACAGATTCTACCCCAACTTTATTTATATGGCAGCATAAATCTTCACAGAGGCATATGCAGATGGTGTAGTAGCTCATGTTATGAGGTCATTTGGTAACTGACCATTGGTGCTATAATCTTTGGGCACATTAGGGCAGAGCTAAGGGCCTAATCCAGGACTTCATGTCTTTGGAGATCTAGCTGAAAGCTTCTACAGTTTTCCTGACTTTGTGTAAGCAGAGTATGACTGTACATAACCACCAGGCGAATATCTACTCATCCTTACTCCAAGGAGAAAGGGCATCACAGCCAGGAAGCTGTTTTTGATATCCTTCCTATTCCTCTTTAAGCAGAAAAGCCTACCTCAACTTTTCTTTGCTTGTTCTCACGGGAGAGCAACTTCGGGAGAGAGACTCCAGTAGTCCTGTTGTAGATACCTAAACACCATGTTTTATCCATGTAAGACAGCAAGATTTGAAGATCTGATTGTCTTTAATAAGGCAATTGATACAATTTTGGCTGAAATAGAGGCAGGAAACGTCAGTCTCAGTACAGACTGGGACATGCTGTTCTGAGCTTTGTTTAGTCATGTTAATCAGCTAAGAACTTGATAGAAGGGCATCCAGAAGGGTAACCAAGGGGAGAGGTGATAAGGCTCATTTCCTTATCAGTTGGACAGAAGGTGGAATAGAAAGGATTTATCAAGAAACAAGGCTTAGGAAAAACTGTAATGTAATATTAAAAATGATTCAGTTGTGCCTGTATTTCTAATATCCAGCAAAGCCGTGCATTTTAACCCAGACTTCCTCCCTCGAAGGAGTTTTGCACATCTCCCTTGAGAACAAGGCTCAGCCAAACAGAGATAAAGCAGTTCCCCGCAAGAAGCGCTGTCCTCTGAGGACTAGATTTTCTGTTCATTTCCAATTAACAACACAGAATTATTGTGGTGCAAAATCGCTGTTTGTTTTCACTTGCTTAACTCCAAGAGGGTGCTTGGTGCATTAGAGAAAGCATATTACACTCCAAGGCTCCCATATGTAGAACTCACTGGTGATTTGGTTGTCAAGAACAGTTTTCTGCGATGGCTTTAGAGGTATTTTGGCAGCTTTTGCATTTGTTGTTTTGTACAACCTGATTGCATCAAGCTTCTGACAATCAGTTTGGTGAGGTTTGGGAGAACTGTTTAGAGGACTGAAGGGAGAGGATCAGGATGTGTTACTCCTCCAGTGGAACATAAAGATGGAGTCCTTTTCTGTATAGATTCCCATATGGGGTAATAGCATGAAGCCCCTAGGTGTATTTTAGCAGCATGCTTATGTGTAGCATGGAGGTGGTTTAATCAAAGACGTGACTATTTCCATAGAAAAGCATCCTGCTGTGCGAAGGTGGTGGAGGTAGGCTACACTTGATCAGAGCAGATGCAGTGATACGTCACGAGCGTGGGGCGTCTTGAATGGTAGCTCACTGTGCGATGCTGAGAGTTTACGCCTGTGTGCTTTCTATGCAGAACACTCTGTAGATTGCCCTTTTGGTCTTGAACATGGCACAGAGTTTTCCCGGTATAGGAATGTTCTTAAAACAATCTGATGGAGGACAGCTAATGAATTTTGTGCTAAAAGAGAGAAAAGGACTTACTACCTGACAGAACAGAGAATTACACATCTTACTCCTTTCAATCACATTAGTAAGTGAGTATATACTTGCTGCTATCCCTACTCAAAATTCACCCCGTGCGTCCAGCTGTGATTTTATGTTGCTTTACAGAACCCGTGAGCTATTAAAGTCCATTTGCTCTGGGGATTTCATTATGTGACTATTTCAAAATGCATTTGTCAATGAATAACAGAATTGCTGGTCTGTTCTTGGGGGTCAATTCACACTGAATGTTTGTTGCGTTTCTACCGACAGCTGAATGACAAACCAGTGCAAGCAGAACTATTTGAAGTAACAGGAAACAAACCTATTTCTATGCTAATATGTTTGAAATGCTGTGCTTCTCTGATAAAATCATCATGTTGGAATCTATCAAATATCTATACAAGATCTGTTCTGGTGCTGTGTTAATAAACAAAAATTTATTATTCTAATTTTGCCCTTCCTTCTCTGTAACCTTTGCAGAAAGAAAAAAAAAAGCTTGTAAATATCATTGGTGATGAATTAGCAGAGAGAGCTAGACATATTTACATGGACATAGCCTTCATATCAGTACACTAATTACTGCAGGCAAATTTAGTTTTCTCTTTAATCAGATTTTACAGGTAATTAGCAGTTAACTAAGATTAATTACAATTCATTTGATGTTAATGACATCTTTTGGTCACAGAAAGTTTACACAGTATTTTATTTGCCAGATGTGAAAGCTAATTCTTACATAGACATATCAAGGTTATGCAAATAAATTTTTAGTTTATCACACAGCTCTTACTTGCCCTAGAAACATCTTTTTGTATTGTGGGGCTATAGAGAGCCATGCAAGATCTCCAGAAAGTCATTCAAAACTCTCATAAACCTGCAAGAGGTTCCACCCAAACAGACTTCAGCATTGTTCATTTGTAGTCAAAGGACTTATCAGATCGGTAAGTTTTGTATATTCATTGTGAGGCCATACTTCTGTTTGCATGTCATGCTTCCCTGCAGCTAGATTTATGCAGTTCTGCAGCCCTTCTTGCAATCCATCCCCCACTGCTGATGAGTCCTTTGACTACTGATGAGCTGCATGGCACTTTGGTGATTGGATATGCCACACTTTCAGAGGTCAGCCAACTAGTGGGCTCTCCAACTGCAGCTTAACACTGCAGACCCTTCAGTCAAGGAATACCATGGCCATAGAGAAACAAGATTTTGAGATACACATCCCAGGCAATCCTGTGTGCATTGCCTAGGAGCTGCCTCCAGGGTAGAATGGGGATCTCACAGAGCAACAAAGCAAGCTTGGAGATTTGTGGTTGTATCTGGCTCCGAGACAGATCACAGAAAGTAGAAGTAATTACTGTGCACCTTTGAGAAGGCTGTAACTATTGACCAGGAAACAGATTTTCTTGCCTCAGTTCCTACTTTGCTGGATCCATCATTCTGGTTTGCCTTCCTCTCTCCTGTTACATATCACGTAGCCTCATCAGGCCAGAGACTGAATCTAGTGATTTAGCTGGCTAAGCCACATTATTATCCAAAGCTTACCCTCAAATTAAATCAGCCACTCATTTCTGTCCTCTCCCACACCACACTACAGAGATGAAGTCCCCACAGAATCATAGAATCAACAAGGTTGGAAAATACCTCCAAGATCATCCAGTCTAACCATTCACCTACCACCCGTATTTCCCCACTGAACTATGTCCCTTAGTACAATATGTAAACATTTCTTGAACACCTCCAGGACAGTGATCCACCACCTCTCTGGACAGCCTGTTCCAGTGCTGACCACTCTTTCAGAGAAGAAATGTTTCCTAATATCCAATTTGAACTTGTCCTGGCACAACCTGAGGCCATTCACTCTAGTTCTATTGCTAGTTATGCAGAAGAGGCTGACTCCCGCCTTGCCATAACCTCACTTCAGGGAGTTGTGGAAAGCAATCAAGAGACCCCTGCACCTCTCCCAACCCCCCTCCGCCATCTTACTTCATGCTCTACTGAAACCAGAGAAGCATCAGGACTTAATTCTTAGCCTCCCACTTCCCGGAAGCCGAATATCTGAAAACAGTGTTTTGGGTATACTTCACCCATTCAGAACTGAGACGAGGTGTCTCAAATAAAAGATATAACAGCAGCTGAAAGATAGATAGCATCAATAAACAGCTCCCAGGAGAGCCACGCTGCCTCTGTGTAAATGGGAAGGGCTCCCTGATCAGAGATCTCTGAGAAAGGGAAGGTCCTTCATAGTGCACTGATGGCACAGTTTCTCCCAGGCTTGATCTCATTCAGATCCCAACACACAGTGCTTCTGTTTTGGCCACCACTAAGCCTTCATAGTTATGGAAAGCACTAGATTTGGGTAGAACCAAGACTGAATATGGGGACGCAGTGTCATGGTCAGACAGAGGAGGGAGGGGCAGGGAAACAATGAGCTGCCGTCCCCTCCTGAGTCATAATACGTGCGTCAACCTTGTCCTTGCACCTCACTGATGGCTGTTAATTCTCCTCCCTAAATCTAAAGGGCTTAAAAGTCATAATATGACCTCAAATAAGAAAAAATGACGTGACTGAAGTCAGTCCTTTCCCATTGACCTCATCTACCTCTATAAAATCAAAACAAGAAACAAACAGGAGTGTATCAGCCAAAAATGAAAAAGTAGACATAAATCTACCCTGACTGTTAAACATCGAGCTGTGGAGCACACTGAAAGCACTTAGCCTGAACGAGGAAACATATCTGATAGAGAAGTGAATTAGTGGCAGTATTTCATTACACACTTGAAAGAGGGAAGCAGAAACACACAGAAAGTGTGCTCTCTGCTCTGCAGAAATCACAGAATGCATTTCAGAGCTAAAAAGCAGAGTTTGAGGAATGGTAGGGGCTCCATTATGACAACACAGAAAAATCTTTTTCCTCCTATCAGTTTCCTTCTGCTCAAGCAGAAAGTCTATTGCAAACACGTGCCCCAGATGCAAATTGAAATGCTCACAGCCCATCAGAGCAGGAAGGCTGCTTAGCTAGTCTTTGTTGTAGTACGGCAACTGGAAGACAAAACCCATCGGCACCCTATTTTTAATTTCTCAGGATGAGTCACTTTAGGATGAGATAATTTAACAATGCCCTGCACTGATAATCTGCTTTCATCTAGTCATTTCAATACATTTTGTAGTACTTGGCAAAATTTAATCTGCAGCGCCCTCATGAACTAAAAGCTACTGTATGCAGTTCTTAGAGGAAACAAGTGAGAGAAGGTCCAGGGTCACTAAGTGATTTCACCAGAGTTACACTAATAGTGATAACACTGGAAACAAAAACAGGAACTCCGACAGTTCGATTTTCATACAGTTAATACTGGAAGAATAATCTCTCTGCATCTATGTTGTGGAGGTGATCTGATCTAATGGAAATAAATATTATAAAATTGATAAAATTCGGAAAAAAATATGAAAATTAATTCTGCCTGCACATCATTCCATCTTTGTGTCTTCATAAAATCATAGAATCTTTTGAGTTGGAAGAGACTCTTAAGGGTCATCTAGTCCAACAATGAACAGGGACATCTACAGCTAGATAATTTTCCTAATTGGAACCTGCAAGCTCTTTTGCTTACCCATCTTTAGAGACATAACAATGGAACATCACCATCACCATCTGGAACCAGAACAGTTGCCTAGGTCCACGCAGAACCATGTAGCAAGCATTTGACTGTGAGGTCAGCAAAGCTAGGGGTCCCACAAGGCTAGGTCAGACATGGTCAGCTGGTGTGATCCAGCACTACACAAACTCTGTGTCCATCTTGGAATAACATTCTTCTTCTCACTTTTAAGTGTGTGTAGAGGAGCGACTTTTCCCTTCCAGCACTCCTGTGCTCTACAATACTCTTTTATTAAATATCTTCTTAATATTAGAAGGATACTTTTTTTCCTGTCCGTTATCACACAACACAGGGATCTATGCAGTAGTGTAGGGGTGATCCAGGCAATGAGTAAAAAGTAAACCTACCATCTCCACTCAAGAAAGCTGAGCTGTTGAGGCCAATATAGAAGGACCCATTGCCATTATTTCCACGTGATTTCCTCTTGAGGACATAGACAGACCTGACATAATGTTTTTAATGGCCCCAATTATTCGGTCCCTTGAATCCTACTCTGCAGGCCCTATTCCAATGTTCCTGCTGCTGCTGAGCAGCAATTATGCTATCACAGTATGGTTTCAAAGGAACTTTTTTTTCACTGAATTTGCTGCAAGTGAGAAACTAAAGTAACAAGACTGGCAAAATGAAGTTGGGGCCTGTGATCAAAACAGTATGTTTGCACAGCATCTTGCACCAGCCCTGCCCAGGGCCTTTGAACATTACAGCACCATTAATATCAATGTTCCCTACAGACAGCAAGTTCATTAAATTCACTCAGGAAGTGAAGTAAGTTCAGTAGACAATGGAAAGACCAAAAGACCAATTAAATGAGACCTTATACATCATTCATGGAGGCTTCTGCCAGAACTCAACAGAACAGTCTTGCTTCAATAAGCTAAGCAAATCATTTATCAAGAGGAAATTAAAAATGAGACAACTTTCAGTGCTTACGTATAACCAAGTATTTAAAAGTATTGTTGCAGGTTATGTGGTACTTCAAATGCTGAGGATACAGAACCAACTTTACATCAAACAGCTAATTTACATATACTACAGAATCTTTAAAGTCAGCAAGAATTCCTACAAGCAAGTTATATACCTCTTTTAATAGAGGATTTTTAAATTCTTTTCCCTTTCAATACTCCTCCTTAACTACTTCTTGTTAAATTCTTTATTCTCTAAGATGTGAGAAGTTTCAGTTTGTATTTCTCTAAATAGCATGTTGAAGCATACCAGGTCTGGCTCTTATCTGTTCTGCAGGCTTCTTATCTTCCATCCAGTCCAGAGTGTAAATATTCTCCACAGCCACATTCCATTTTCTTTCACTGACTTAAATTGTGCCCTTATGATGCAATATTCAAATTCTTTCCCAGTATCTCCTTTTGACAGAAATGCCTTCAGGAGCAGTCAAAATAATGTAGCTTTTTCTTCTCAATTCTGACTCACCTGCCTCTATTCTGAATCACTATAGAACACTGCATTAAGCTCTATACTTAGAATATGATGTAAATATAGGAGGATTTGAAATACATTTCAACAACCAACTCATGTCACATATCAATACGAGGAATGAATCAGGAGTCTGCAAATACATAGCTATCTATAAGCAGAAGCAAAATCCTGATCCTGCCTGTAAATTAGATGAGTAGAAAAGCAAGTTAGCTATGTGCAGTAACTGTAAGAACCTAATTCTGAATTACATTTTGGAATATTTTGTGGATTCTCATCTTCTAAATGAATGTAATAGAGGTGCGACTTAAAATCATAGAATCATAGAATCATTAAGGTCAGAAAAGACCATCTAGTCCAATCATCAACCCATCACCACTAAAAAGACTTATTAGACAGTAACTTGGATCATTGAGTACGGTGTTTGGCAGGCCGCTGAGCCTTAATGCCAATGCTGATCCATGTCTCACCAGCAGATAGTTCACAAAACAGAAACAAAAAAAGTAACACAGATTTCCGCACAGGTATACAAGACTGCGCACACATACACACACACACACACAAACACAGAGAAAAACATCACCAAGATTCAAAGTTGAGCCTAATTTTTTTTTTCCCATGCAATCCTGCACAAGAAGATTCAGGATTTTGCTTTTTAAGAATGCATTATTCTTAAATAAGAAAAGCGTGAAGACACTGATGTACGGAAATAGCCAGAACATTCACAGGAGCGGATGTTCACGTTCATTAACCTGTATTAAAAACATTTACAAGAATACATCAAGTGCTTGACTTCTTCTATTTTTGTGAGTTTTCAGTGTATTAAGAAGCAGCCAAAAATCCCTATAGTGCTTTATTAAGGCTACTACTCTCTGCAGGTAACTGCTTTAGCTACTCTTTTCACGTAATATAATCCTTAATGAAGACAGAACTGTCCATGGCATAACTTTTCTCTTATGATGTAGTTCACATTATAAACTTTCTTGATTCAGCATTTGCAAGTAGTGCCAGTCCAACTTTCTGCAATCATTAATAAAAATATCAGGCTGGAATTTCCTTCCTCAGCAACAATACACAGCAGGAAACTCTATGCAGCATGACTGAAAGTGATTAATAAGATTTCCTTGAAATAGGACACTGACAAAATTGTGTTAGTACTTTCAAACTTCAGTCAAGTAAAATCAAACTGCACAAAGCAACAAAGCAAACCTTAGGCTCTATACTGAGGATCAGAGTGATGCTCTCGCTGAGTGGGTACTCTATTTCCAGGTGTCACTAACACTTTTAACCTTAGAGAGATGCATATGTTCCCCACAGACAGCCACCAGAAACACAGAAAAGGTGGAACTCTTTGATAGCAGAACATTCAGAATAAAGAGCTATCCCTTAGAGAGCAGGCAGGATTCAATAAGAAATCCTGGCCCTGCATGCACTAGTTTAAATCTCTTAAACTGAATTAATACTTCAAATAATTTAGTAAGATCATTTACTTCAACAAAAGTAGATACTGTAGGCTCATCAAAGGAGTATTTCACTACATTTAGATTCTTAGGCCATCTGGATCATTTTGGTTCTGATTTCATAATGAAAGGTAAGGACTAACCTCGGGTCAGAGATGTGTCCTTATTAATCTGCTTCCTGGGAAGGAGCCTGTGTGTATTTATCTTTGTATATAAAGGTGAACAGTACTGTCATATAAGGTTATCAGGTGTGCTCTTGTTTGCTGTCAGTAAACTGGGATGAAATTTGATCCTTCCTAATGCTGATTTGCTTGATCAAGAGGTAATTCAGCAACTGGCAGTGAAAATGAAAACAGATTTAGTGAGAGACGGCTTTGGATAATCACAGTTCTTTTGCAGAAGAATAAAATAACAGCAGTTACAACTGAGAGCACCGCAAACAAGGAAGAAAAAAGGGCTCGTATAATATGTGCTGGGGGAAAAGAAACAACAACAGAGATGCACAATATCATCCTCACATACACCTAAGCACAGCCCCTTGCCGGGGGCCAACACATCAGCAACAGAAACCCTTCAGTTGAAGAGCAGCTTACAAAGGGCCCACACACCTGGACAGAACTGTTAAACAAGAAATAAAGAAGCAGAAGAATATTTAAAATAGATGTCTTAACTGTATAAAGATATAGCAAAGTCCTGAGAACAAGTTTAAATAGCATTAACAAAACCCTCTGTGCAGGAAAAAAAAAAACCAACCCTGTGTATAATAGGTAGGCAGTAGGGAATTAAATCTAGTATTTCTATAATGCTGCATGTAAGGCATATATATGTTTGCATACAGATGCCTCAGACACACACAATCCCGGCTCTTTGCTGAGACATTTTAATTTTTACCTCATCACTTTATTTATTCCTTCTGAAAAACAAAGGCTTAAAATGGTTGCTTCCCTTTCTGTTATCCTTTCTCATCTTCTGTTTGATGCCTCTGTTGCAAGGTGGCCATGATAAATAGACAGCCCATGAAAATACTACGCTCTGTATCGTGACATGTATTATAATGTCTTTCAATGTCTAATTACAATTTTCAGTAAAGGAAGATTTGGGGATAGCGTAAATAGCTTGGACCCACTGCAGCTGCAATACAGGGATGCAAAGTAGACTTCCTGCAGCCTTCCAAAAAGGAATGAAAACCTGGAATTCCTGGTGTTTTAAACATTAAAATAACGAAGAAAATGCAAATATTGATGTACCTATGCAGAAAATAAATGATCTTTTATGCTGAGTTTATGTGACCATTTAAAATATGGTTTGCCTTTCTGCAGTAGATTATTTCCTTTGGGTTGCAGACAACAGGGAAATCTCATATGTAAGAATGCAGACCCTGCTATCCCAAAAGGGATGTGGGATTTTAAAGCTTTGCTGCTGAGAATTTTATGGTTCTCTCTTCGGCACTTCGTACATAAAGGAGAGTCACAGAAAACAAAACATTTTTAATGGGTACTTATAGCACTGACGGACCCATACCCAGCTGAATGTTATGGTCTGATCTGTCATTATTACCTGAGTAATTCTTAATTAAAATATACCTCTTCTAAATTTAATGGATCCACATGCACAAGTCAGGTGCGCAGGATTTGTCCATAAATATCACACAACCAGTAATACAAAGGTTTGAGGAAGTCGTAACCGCAATAACAACTTATACTTTATTCATTACAGATACATAATTAATATGTTTATGAAACTAGAAATGGAAAGAAGTCCAAAAGATATGGGTGAAAAGGAGGGCACAGGGGAGCTTTATGCTTAGTAAATGCATTGGTCTACAACTTAAATCACGTATATTTTTAACAAGTCTTGAAAAATTAATCTTCCTGATGACACTGAAGTAGCTGGGAGTTCTTTAACTGTGTTTGGCAGAAATCAGAAGTATTGCCATGCATACAGAGAACACGTATCCTCACTCCACCAAGCTTGAGGGTAGCAATTCATTATGATAACAATATTTATTGTTGAAGGAAATCGTGTTTTTAATTGGAATTATTCTACACCTGGTATAAGTCTTTGTTGTGCTTGTACTTATCAGTAGCTTCTCGCCCCTCTTTTCCCTCAGTACCTCCTGCTTCTGCCATCTCTTCCACCTGTTCATGTTGTCTTTCAGACAACAGCCCTTTGGGAGCTGGGACTGTGGTTTACTATTATTTTTATTCATGCAGAGCACAATACAGCTCAAATTGTTTCTGGCCTTTCGGTAGTATTTCAATGTTTTATTATTGCATATTAATAGGCACATCTGTGCAGGATGAGAGTATCCTGGGTGCATTACAGAAATCAACAGAAACACTGATCCTCCCCTCTACCACATGACTTTAAATTACACTTTGGCAGCCGCATTTCTGTGGGTATATAGATATGTAGGTATACATGAATCATAGAGGAGGATCAGTGCCATTTGCAATAGTCTTTGCTCAGAGGCACATTTCCACCATGCAGAGTCACTGTGAAGACCATTCAGTGCTGCATGAGCACAAGCTCTCAGCCTGGCTGCAGCCAGCTACATGAAAACGGTCTGGGGCCTTGAACTCTCCTGATGGGAGATTACTGACTTGCTGACTGTGGGCTCTGGGGAAGTCCTGAATCTCTAGAAGCAAAGAGAATGGCAGGATGACTTCTGCATACTCATTTGA
This sequence comes from Pavo muticus, assembly GCA_016647715.1. Lineage (NCBI taxonomy): Eukaryota > Metazoa > Chordata > Aves > Galliformes > Phasianidae > Pavo > Pavo muticus. Next base: position 78,232 of record JACDJE010000129.1, read on the forward strand.
AGGTCAAAGTCACCCTCTTTTTAGCAGTAAAACTTGGCCACAAGTTGTAACTTTGTCATGTGGATGATAGAAGCAATGCTGACATCTCAACAAAACTAGGTATTAAGAGAAACAAAAAGCTGTAATTGACTTAAAAAAAAAAAAAAAATGCATTGAAGCATGGAGTATTCAAGAGCCTATGACAAAAATAAAAAGTAAAAAATCTAACAACAAGCCCTGAAAAAAATCTGTTATGAGAATGTGAAATAGTGAGCAGATCGATGAGAAAGAAACAAAGAAAACACATGAATTAAAGAAAGTTAAATGTTACCCTTGAAAAGCTCAAGTGGCTATTATCTGTTTGGGGATTCTTGATTTGTCAGGCTCTAAAGCTGTTTCTCTATTCAGACCTTCACTGGAATGAAAGCCATTACTTAAGTTAATACATTACCAAACAGACAAAACCACACATACACACAATTCCAGTCAGAAGGCACTACCCTGTCTGGCACCCTTCAAGCAAACTGTGTTCTTTCAGGCCAAGATTTACAAAGCTGTTGAGCTCTCACTGCACGAGTCTTCTTGCTGATGTATCCGAGACAGAAAATCTTTCAGCTTCACGCTCCATTTGTGCCAACAGATGCTATTCTCTGGGGGATTACTACAGGCACCCAAGACTGAAAGCCTACTTCCCAAGTTGCAGTATTCCTGTCACTAACCACACTGAATTCTGAAGTTCTTTGGTTGTGGGACAGGTGCTTAAATCTACAGGAATATGGATGACTAAAGCCAAACAGAACAACTTCAACAATGTTTTGCTTAGGACTTCAAACTTCATCTCCTAGACACTTTTTATACATTAATATTAGTTACTTTTTGTAATGTAAAATAATTAAAATTATTTTTTAATGGCTAGCAGGGCCAGGGAGGTGATTGCTATCCTCTACTCTGCACTTGCGAGGACCCATCTGGAGTACTGCATCCAGGCCTCGGGCCCCCAGCACAAGAAGGATGTGGAGCTGTTGGAGCAGGTCCAGAGGAGGGCCACAAAGATGTTCAGAGAGCTGGAGCACCTCTTCTACGAAGACTGACTGAGAGCTGGGCTTGTTCAGCCTGGAGAAGAGAGGGCTCTGGGGAGACTTCATTGTAGACTACCAGTACTTGAATGGAGCTTGTAAGCAGGAGGGGGACTGACTTTTTACACTGTCTGATAGTGACAGGACAAGGGGGAATGGTTTTAATAAAAAAGAAGGGAGATTTAGGTTAGATGTTAGGAAGATATTTTTTTACTCAGACGGTGGTGAGACACTGGCACAGGCTGCCCAGAGAGTTGTGGATGTCCCATCTCTGGAGGTGCTCAAGGCCAGGTTGGATGGGGCCCTGAGCAGCCTGATGTAATGGTTGGCAGCCCCACAGCAGAGAGGACTGGACTGGGTGATCTTTAAGGTCCCTTCTACCCTAAGTAATTCTATGATTCTGTGAATTTCGGTTTCTCAGTATCTACCTATGTACAGTTCATTGATTCTGGTAGATCTGAAAGATACCACTGCTGAAAAGGGAGCATCACAGCTCTTCCAATGCACTCAAAATCATCAGGAAGCTTTCAGCTGTGGTCTGGACAGAGTCACAGCTTAAGTAAGAAAAGTGGAAAGGAAAAGGAAACAACCCAGTGAGTTGCTCAGCCAGCTGGCAGGCCAACTACACAACACAACTGCCAAGTTCATTCTGTCTTTTCTCTAAGAGGAAGAATTAATTTGAGCTTTTTATTTTTTCTATCCACTAATTTTCATATTTGGACTCAATACTTTTGAATTCACTGCCCAGTCTGTCACACTTTTATGAAGTCTGTTACCGGACTCCACAGTTACTGGCAGAGGTGAGCAGAAAGGTGAAGACATGGACAAAAAGTGTGACTGGACAGATCCTTTCAAATCAAGTCTAGGAGTATTTTTTCAATTAACTTAACAGCTATTGGTACAAACATGCAAAGACTTTGTCCTACAGACAAAATGTATGTACTTTACAAAATGTGTGGTTTTAAGCACGAGCTAATCCTGCAAATAGCTTTGTTCTGGTGTTAGTCATCTTCCAGTCTGTCAAGCTGAATGACTCTGGACTACATGACTGCACTATTTTCTTTATTTCCTGTTGCACTCCTGAATTAAAAATAGTTCTGAAATTTTGGTCTTTGAAATTAGAGTAGAATCACCTTCATGATACTGTCTAGTTGCATGCTATCTTACTTCTATTTTCAATGCGATCAATTGAGACATTTCTTCTACATAAATTGCATTAAGGAAGCGAGTAATTTTTTTGCAAATATTCTGTATGGTTCAGCAAATATTGTGATAATTCCTCCTACCGTACTTACAAAATGTAAAAAAATTCTTCTTTCCAGGGGACTGCATAAAATAGCTCATTGCTTTAGTTAGCTCACAATCATTTAGCCTACTTGGACTGCACTGTCTTGAACAAATACATCTCAGATCATATGTGTGATGTTTCACACATGACAAATACAGAAGATAAAATCACTCTATACCAGAAACTTGAACACAGAAAGAAAACCTACCACTAATTATTTCAGGTAGACAAAACATTTTCTGTAAATATCAAGTAGCTTTCTTTCTGTTCCTATGGAAGTTGAAATTGTACCTGCATATAGTTAGTTGAAATTGCATCTGTATATATTTCGCCAAGAAGTTTGTTATTGTTAAATTTTAAGTCATTCATAAATATATGTAATTATTAGCTAGGATGACGTATATAGAACTTGATATAAAATTGTGTAGTTGAGAGATACAGAAGAGAAGACAGGAAAGACAATTATATAAAATCTTTAAAAGATTGTTAGCTGAAACAGTGTGCTAAGAAACTAAACATTGCTGAAGTACTGTGATCTGCACGACTGCATGGAAGGCAAATAACATCAGGTATTAGAAAGCACTGCAAGATACTAGGAAGAAATGAAAGGGATAACAGTAGGATTCTTACTCCCAAACCACAGATGTCACAGATTATTTTAAATGTCAAAGGATATCCTGCTTTCTCTCTCTCCAGAAACGTGCAGGTCTTAACTCCTCTGTACATATCAGCTGTCAAGCCTCTGCAAGCATATTGGACAATGAAAGGCGTGAAAACGGCTCTAGGTAGTTAGATTTAAATAATTAAATGTCATTCGTAATGCTGGGGAAAAAAAATCATGTCTGAAATTTGCAAGGACAATGAATAACTTGAGGTAATGACTGCTTGTGAGCAATGTCATTTCGGCCTGACTTCAAGCTTTGTCTTGAGGTCAAAGTTTAAACATGTCTGACATAAGTGTTACCCTTAAATGGAACCAAGTTACAGCTCTCAGAAATAAGGAAGAATTTATAGAATTATTAATTATCAGAACTATTCAATCTCCAGTCTAGTTCCCACTAGAACAATCTCACAAAAGTTTCTATTTATCTGTGTCTGTAGGCCCTGCCTTCTAATTACCTACCTAGAAAACTACGGATCTGATTTCTCTGCAGTTTAAATATATTGTAGATGCATTAAGCAGATCATATAATTTAATAAGGACTCCAATGACTAATGACAGCCCTGCTTATGAACCATCAGTAAAACTTTCCAACGTTATGCCTGGTCTGGTACAGTACAGATGTTAAGAAGAACACAAGTTTTTAATGCATAGGGATATTTTCAGGTTCATCGTCCAAAGTGGCAGAAACGAATAAGGAATGTTTCACACCATTTGAAATAGAATGCTATTGATCCTTCATTAGAAATACAATGTTTCTTTCAACAGTGTATGCCCAAGTCACTGCAAGACTATTCTATAGGAACTTCCAACTTCCTACTGTTAATTCAAGCAAATTCATGCTTTTGCAACAATGACTTAACTTGTACAACAGTGTTCAGCCAAACATACCTACCTAGGTTCACCCAAGAGCCATTTTTCTGTTTATGGGTTTCATATTAAAGAAGAGATATTGAAATGATCTGAACCATGCATACACACAAAAAAATTGCAAAATGTCATTATAATAAAAGATAGTCATCAAGCATAGCCAGAAGTCTTTTGGTAATCAGACATCAGTCATGTCTTTGATGTACCTACGCTAAAAATGGGAGGCTGAGAAGCATTTCCTTAGAAGTATGCAGGGAAAGACTCATAATGGTTGCAGAAGAGAAAACTGCTTCCAAGGCACTCATTCCTGTACATTTGCCAACAGGGAGATATATACAATAACTGCAGACATACAGTTTGCAGAAATCAAGAGTTTATCTCCTTTTTCTCAGGAGTAGATATTGCCCCTGTGGACAGAGAGAATGTCTCCTAAATTTACTGTCAGATAAGTGTTCGAGGACAACACATGAAAGCAATGCAGCTACAAACAGACCAGACAGTAGTGTATGCAGTAGCAGCAGATGTGTAATTTGAGACTTATGAAATAGCTGCTAGAATTCAGGCATACTGAGCCCAGAATTTTGCTAACAGACATTTGTAAGTTGATTGCAAGCATTTTCCCAGGGTGATATGACTGGCATTCTGTACTCAAGAGTGAAGCAAGGAGGGATGAAAGCAAGGAGGAACGTTCATCAGATCTGCGCTGAACGAAGGTTCACGGACATCTTGATTTTAACTAGCTCTGCACCCATGAATTCCAGAATCCTCCCTTTTCATTTATTTTCACAATATTTCTTAGACATCACCTCTTTTTGAATAATTTGGACAGCAAATGAAAAACAATCTGGCATATGGCTAAATCCTGAAAAAAAAGAGTCATCTAGAGAGGATTGCTAAGGAATAGAATTTTGCTGAAATATCATTGATCTGCAGAGTTCACTGAACATAAATAACATGAGTTTTTAGCAAGTATTGTAAGTTCCTGGGAAAAGAAATAGTAAGTCACAGCAGAAATCATTGTAACTAAAAAGATAGGAGTGTTTCTAGTATTAGAGGTTAGCATGCTACAAACACCACTTGCTTTGTATTTACGTTTTGAATAATTCTAGAATTTCAGAAGCCAGATGTGCAGTTACTAGTTATAGTATATTACCTTCCTATTATACAATCATCTTTTGTTTGCTTCAATTTTGTGTGATTTGGTTATAAGTGTTGTTACCTGCTACAGTTTGGAGAAGGAACATTCATACTGACAGATATAGCTACATAAATCGTGCTCTCTTTGACAACACAGTCCCAACAATGGAGCCATGTTTAATTTATTATGGGCTAGATATCATCTGTTCACTTGCACAAGGAAAGGGACATGCACATGAACAGGTAATCCACCAAGAGGTGGAGGGTCTCATTCTTTCAGTGGACCAATCTACAGAAACAGAAGGGCTCAAGAGCTGAAGAAACCTGGATGCTTCCTATTGTTGCCACAAGCTTTTTCCCTAAGTTTCTCCCAGGAGCTGTCCTACCACAGTCATGATGGATGCTGTTTCTATTCAGCTGGGGAATAGGCTCTCTACCCAGCCCTAGAAAAACAGCTGAAGCCTCAGAGGAAATTGAATATGCAAAAACATTAGTCATTAACTTCAGTATTAAATGGAACTTTGTAGTGCACAACATAATTCAATTTCTGGTGAAATCTCATTTTCATGTGTTTCCTTTACCTTATAGAAATATACGGGGATGATATTCCAATTAAGCTGATTTAGCAGGTATAAGTGGTTGATTTATTATCATTTTTTCTACAGAAGAACAAACAGCAATCTCACAGATACCACAAAAACCACAGGTGTGCGGCAACACATGGGATTTGGTCACAGTCTTTCAGCAATAGAAGCCTTACTCCTTGTACGAATAAACCTTGAAGCGTGGTAGATAAAGAAGTGAGCTTTCAAGCTACGCAACCACAAAGACTTCCAGAATTCGACTCATCTCTCACAGATGGGCTTACACGATTGCACTTCATGTGAAAGCCCCGATACTCTTTAAGAACACATTTAGAGCAAAGTATTAGTGATTTAATGACACATTCTTGTTATGAATTAGACTTAGGAATAACAAGAATTCATTCTCATACACATCTAACATATAAAATCTTATAGGGACTCCTACCATCTCCTCAGCGTTTTGAGATTTTTTTTCAATAATAACCACAATAAAAAACTGAAACAATACAGAAACACAATTCAAAACAAATTTTAAGAAGAGAGTTCAGTGTTTACACAGCACAAAGAGATGCGATACTAAGAGAGGAGGAATAATGAAATTGCTTTGTTCAAATTCCCCTCTGCATTGTGGTGCCAGAACCACTGCAGGCAATAAGCAATGCAGGCTCTCTTTTGTGCCACTGTTCAGCCGGCCTTGTAGAGCTGTGTGTGGAACTTTGCTCCTGAATGCAAAAATGGGAGAAGAGATTCTCTTTGTATGTGTATGTTCTTCCCCTTACAGAATCCCATTCAGAAAATACTGTTTTTCAAGAGTCACACACTTTAGATGAATGGATCATTCATTTTAGACTTTGATCCTACATACTGCAATGCACTCGATATATAACCATGCATGTTGGGATCCTTAACAAATCCTAGAGAGAAAGTCACTTTTCTGTTGTCTTCCTATTTCTTTCCATGTTGCTGCTTATGCACATTCTCTTGCTTTGCACTTAGATCTTCTCCCCTTATGTAAGTGCAACCTCCTGCTACCCAGATTTTGCCTTCTCTGCATGTAAAACAAAAATAAGAAACCTCCTTTTACCATTTTTCAATTTAAACTGCCAGATATTCATGACAGTGTCTGCTAAGACACAATAAGGTTTTGATCTCTGATGCTTACAGAAGTATAAATAACACCAAAAATTCACTCTGTGTAATTTAAATGCCATTCAGTGCATGTCGGAGAGATACCTTTGTAGGTTGCCTCAAGGTTTCTGATGTTCAGAATCAGGTCAATGAAATTCTGCGTTCAAGGTTAATAAGAAAAATCCTGCATACTCATGTTATGCACTACCAAAAAACAATAAACACTGCCAAGTCCTAATTTTAGCACATCACATACAAGGCTGCTCTTAATAAAGCTAACAGCCCAGAGGTATGACAAGACCTTCACAGAGTTCAAGCATTAAGTACTGCATTTTTCTGAGTCTATTTTCTCAGACAATTTGCAACAGTTTGTGACTTGAAAGTAACTCAGCACTGGCCTAACTCTGCTCCCACTGAAGTCATCGACGCAGCCCTGTCATCTCTGCCAGCAACGCAGGTGTGATAGAGCCAAATGCTTTTGAAAATCTCATCCTTATTCAACAATAACAGACAAAATCTACCTTAAAAGATGGTTAAAGTTCACATGCAAGCATTCAGTTGGGAAAGGTCAGATTTAAGCCTCAACATCCACAAGCTATAATTCAGTCCCTCGTGCATATGCATTGTGCGAGAGTCTAATTTCATACCCTGTGTGCTTTCAGCTGCCTCACTCACTGCAATAAGTGGCTGATGCTCACACATAATGAGGCTTCTTCAATATTTCACTTGATCCACACCATTGTGTGCATGGCCTTATTGGCAGCACACAATCCCAACCTGCTTTAAAGGCAGTTGTCAGTTTTCTCATAGCAGTTCCTACGGAGCTCATCACTACAACATGCGAGTGCTTCAGATACTCATCACTTCCTTTCCACAGCACCTCTGCATGGTGAAGAGGATATTATCCCATTGCACAGATGGGGAGCCGAGTCAATGATCAAGGTCAAATGTTTTGCTAATTTAGGGTTTAAATTTCAGATGCCTAAGATCGGATGATTTTCAGACTAATTATCATAAGTTCACATTGTTAAAGCATAGCTCCTATCTAGTTCAATCGCAGCTAGAAACATTAGCACCACTGAAATTCAGAAAAAAGAAAAAATCAGATTCATAGAATCATAGAATCACTAANCCCCACAGTTTTTGGGATATTAATCGGGAACTGAAAATAACTCTACTTGTGTCACAAATCAGAACAAAACATTTCAATTTTCAGGTATTTAAATCCACAAGAACAACAAAAAAAAGGAAGCATATTTTGGCTGCAGAAAACAATGTTTAGAACAATGAGCTTTCTTTGGTAATTCTCCATCCTCTCATATATGAATTTACATCCTTTTTGATTACCCAGGTTGATGCAGATACTGAAATTCTTTAATGTAACTATTTAATTTTTTAAGCAAATTTACATTTATGGTCCAACCATGTTCAGAGTGGAGATTTGAAAGGTCTTCCGGAATATTTAGAGTTAGGAGATTTAGTGGAAATAGCTCTTTGTGGATGGACTGCGTTTTACAGCAAAAAAACAATACACCGTAATTTCAAACACCTCTAATATAAAGAAAGGCCCTGTACAGTTGAACACTGAAGACTTTAAATCTAGGCTCAGGCTATGACACAGGCTGTGTGCTATCGATCACTGCAGTCTTTCTGGAACTCACACTAGGCCACTGAGAAGCAAAACAATGGCTCTCTTCTGGCACGAGACACAGTACAACAATTTATTTACTGACCCAACCAGACGCTAACTGGCCAAAGAAGTTCTCAAATTTATAAGAAACTACAGGAATTTCTAGAAACCTACAGAAATGTCTAAGAAAAACACCAGCCTTCACAGTGGCAGGAGACCTACAGTCCTGGCCTCCATTGGGCATTCCAGTCACCTCCCACCTCCAGGTCAGGAGAAGACTCATGTGAACAGTATTTTGCCTCATACAAGAGGATGTGAGCTAACAGATGCTCCAATAAATCTTCTGAAGTAACTGATGAAGAGACCTGCAACCTTGGTCTAGAGTGCAAACATGGCCTGATTTATGTTGTGGTCCTAAGCTCGAAGTCCATTTCTGTAAGAGAAATTTGACTTCTTAAGGAAGTATTTTTCCCAATCATGTGAGAAACACACAGAGAAGAACCACTTAAAATATTCAGTTCTTCCTATGATAAAAGCCTCATGAAAATAGAATAGGCTGCTTGGAATAAAACTGCTAGTTACAACTTGTTTGCATTTGCAGGTTTAAAGCCTCAGTTTTCTACAGGATACTGGGCAGTGTACCTAAGGGATATGCCCATCTTTAACTCTTTTGGAAGCCCTTCGTACTCCTTTCTCTGCATGAAACGCCAGGGCCAAGACAATAGAGTTGTGCTTGGACTGGAGACCAGGCCTAATAAACATTGTTCCTTTTTGATTGGTCTCCTCCCCTTGCCAGGTATCTAAGGTGGCGGGAGAAGTACAGACAGTGGTATAGACCAAGAGAGAAGAAGAGCATACTTAGGTTCACTGCTACGTCAATGCTAGGGGGCTGAGAACAGGATGAAATCAGCAACCCCAGGATAAAGAAAAAGGCAATCTCTTTACTTAATATCAACCTTAAAATCTCAAAGATGTTGTAGGTAGAAAGGTAAATTTTCTTGGGTAAATAAACAGTAACTCCTTAAATTTTCCTGTTCCTTACATTCCCAAACTGTCCTTTGATTTATCTGCCCTGTTTGAGTGAGAGAATAAAACAGGTAATCATAACATGATTTGCAACAGCAATGTCAAGCATCAATATAATCCATGTAACACCATGTATTACACCTTACAAGGGACAGAACACAGAAAAGAATTCAATTTAACGTAACTGAATGCTCCTCAGATTATTTTCACCAAGATTAATCTCAAAAAGTCATTACATTCAATAGGTCAGCATTCTCAGCAATGTTTGTAAGTGGACTTTCACAGCAGACATACTCGGACATTAAAATACGAAAAAGAAGGTTGCTACTTTTGTTAGATTCTACTAAACTATGAAGTATCCGGATTCTGCTTCAGTAGCAGAAACATGGTTTAAATATAAATTTCCGATAACACAGAATCATAGAATGGCTTGGGTTGGAAGGGACCTCAAGGATCATCAAGTTCCAACCACTGTGCCAGATGCAGGGCTGCCAACCTCTACATTTAATACTAGACCAGGCTGCCCAGGGCCCCATCCAACCTGGCCTTGAACACTTCCAGGGACAGGGCATCCACAGACTCCCTGGGCAGCCTGTGACAGTGCCTCACCACTCTCTTGGTAAAGAACTTTCCCCTGATATCCAACCTAAATCTCTGCTCCTTCAACTCAAAACCATTTCCACTTGTCCTGCTATTATCTGCCCTTTCAAAGAGTTGGCTCCCCTCCTGTTTATAGGCTCCCTTTAGGTTCTGGAAGGCTGCAACAAGGTCACCCCAGAGCAAACAGAAGAAGATAATACTTACTACACTTAGGGCAGAAATTGAAATTTAAGAAATATTTTAAAAATTGCTCCCACCTTGAGCAATTCCTTTAATCCAGTGCCACAAGTCTCAAAATAAAAAAGAACCTGAAGTTTTTGCTACTACCTCTCTCAGGTTATGTCATCTACAATGCAGTTAGTTTTATACAGCTAGTAAATGATTACCCATCTCTTCCTTCTCTCATTTTAATATGGGTTATTTGGCCACAAGTTTTCCCTCTAAGTCCTTGAGTTTCTCAATACAAGGAGTCACAAAATGCTGCATATGCATTTAAAAAAAAACTTGCTTGCTCCTGGTCATGAAAATGGAAAGATCAAAGCGTGAGGTTGTCAGTGTACTCAAGGCTGGTTGCAAATTAATGTAATGTGCATTAAATCCTACAGCTATATGAAGGTGAAATAGCATTCCCCCTTAAACTCTGCACGAAAAGAGTTGAGGGGTTGGTTGTTGTGTAATTAAGCTAAATTAAAGACCCAAAACATACACCAAATAATATGCCACCGTATACATTCACCCTCCCCCCCCAATTACATGTTTATTATGGTATCTTTGACAAGCTAAATTAACTTACTGCTAATGTCTAAGTTGTGGATTCACTTCTGAAAATAATACACTACAACTAAGCCTTAAATATCTGCTACAAACATAAGTGAAGGTAATGGAGTCAAAAACTGCAGACTAATTGCTTCCGTTGAAGGCTTATTATCTCTCCAATTTCAAGCTCAGCAGCAGTTCAGCAGTAATACAAGCTACTTTCATCAAGGCACTGTCAGCCTTCAGATGAAATTCACTTTCAGTTCTGTCTCTGTTAGTCTTATAAATAACAAAAACAACAGCCATTTGCTTTTCAGGCTGACAAAGGTAAGGAAGTAAGCAGAAGGGTTAATGAAAAACAAAACACAGTACAACAACCAACAGTTGAATCCTGAGACACAGAGATTGCCTTGTTTTCTCTCCAGCCTCTCCCACCATGGCTGCTGGAGGAGCCTGGAGGCATGGCCATGATGCAGAGGTGTTGAACAAGAGAAGACCTCAAAACGGAGTCCTTGTTATGCACCTGTGGCCAGCTATTACCCAGCAGGCTAGGACAAATCCCACTCTGAGAAATGCTCTATCTGCAGTTTCCACCTGCAATTCTGATCACAGAATCGTATCTCATAATACTAATAGCCAGACACTGCTAGACCGATGCCATACATCATCCAGCACACAGATTCTCTCTCAAAAAAGCTTTACCTCAGCAGAGTAAGGGCACTATCAGGACACCCAAGGATGGGTTATATGAAGGAGAGTGAGGAAAGAAGAGCCCTATTCCTGTGCAAGAAGTCTTATTCCTCCAGGGATCTTCTCTTCTGGCAAAACCAGCTCCTGTTTCCTTCCCACCATACACTCCCACGTGATGAAATGGAAGGTAGAAGCTTCAGTTACTACCCTATTAAGTAGTATGTCCAACATGACTGGCATGCCAAGGACCACCACCCTAACCCTACACAACATGACCTTCGCTAATTTTCCTCCTGCTTCACTGCTGCTGCCATCACCTCCCTGTGGGATGTGCCACTAATTGTTATAAACCCTCCCAACAGCTCTCTCCACAATATCCACAACTTTTGTCAAGTGCTTTGTGCCTACAAGTAACAGGTTCTGGGCTTCACCCATGGCTTGTAGGCTTCAGCCTTGGCTCATAGCCTCAGCCTGACTTTCAGGAAGAGATGTTCCATCAGCCTGCAGACCCTGAACTTCACCCTGCTTCTCTCGCCCATCTGCCTTCCTCTTCTGAAAGGTTTTGTTCTTATCCTCAATCACACATACCTCTGGCTTCTCATTATTCCTTTACTCACTTTCCCATTTCATCCCTATGGGCTCCTAATTATACCACGGTATTCCTACTGAAGAAAAAATATCAAATTACTCCTCAGAAAAGGTCTTTGTGCATTATGCAAGAGAGAGCTGAAAGATCTGTATCTTACCTCAAAGTCGAAAATTGCTTCAAATTCCCAAAACCTTAGAATCAGATGCAATCCCAAAATTCTTTATATTTTCTCTCTCTCATTTGCAAGTCTGCTTATAACTATTCAAAGTCCTGCTCAGATTTACCCCTATTCTTGATCTCTTCCTGCTGAAATTCTTATTCATATCTGATGCTTCAGAATGAATTTTACTTTCAGGATTTCTCCTATGACTCTTGTCATACTTTCTCTAAACATCAAGGAGTGCATCTGTAGCAGAAATGCTAAGTCAGGGCTTGAACCAGTGATTGAGCACCTGATGGGAAGGCAGGGTCAACCCACGGGAGCTCAGCTGCATGCAATGCACCTGAGTGACCAGAAGGGTGGAGATAGGACTCCTCACTTGCTGCAGCCTAGGACCTTCCTGCTCTACTATCATTGCTATGCTTTCCATCCCGTTAGAGTATCTCCCTAACAACTCAAGTATTCACTTGTGCAGCCTGAATTACTACAGTATCTCAGAACCTCATATCAGGAGATTGTGCTTTTTCTTTCAGTGTAAGGTAACAACAGACAGAAGCTGCTGTCACCATGGCCCTAAGTCTAACACACCTGTTCAAAACCACAGGGGAAGTCTGCAGCACAACAAGCACTAAGTCCCATGCTCTGACCGCTGTACCATCCCTCACAGCCACCTGATAACCCCAGACTTGGCTCTTTAATCAGAAATTGATATTAACTCAGCCTTCTGTTCACTTTAAAATACAGCTCCCTCTCCAAAGTTATGTTCTAGAAAGGCTTTGAAAACTTGCTGAAAGTGCTCCCCTCCCTTCTCTCACATTTGCAATCTGTGCTTCTCCATATCTGAAGCAGCCCATTGGAGAAGAGGTGAGCTCAGCTTTCCTGCTCTGTTGTTGCCAGCATTCACCCTACTCCAAATCTATTTCACCTACTTAGATCTCACTTTAGAATCATGGAAGGAAGATGGAAGGACAAAAGACAGTATGAAAAAAAAAGAAAAATAAAAGGAGCCAAAGAACAAAAGATTGGAATACAAAACATACAGAATGAAGTACATAAATAATAAATACTATTGTACTCTACATCATTTAACAAAAACTACCCTTTTCTCACATCATCGAAAGTGACCACGATTCATGACAATGTAATGCATTATGAAGTCATAAGGAAGCTGTATTAAAGGCATAAAAACTGAAAGCAAGTAAAAACATTGTTCATGAAATAACTGTAGCAAAGAATAGCCCTGATAATGGTCCACAACTGAACTGAAGCATGGAATGGTCTACAGTAAGAGAAAAAAANCCTGCAGCGTTGCCTGGGGTTATTGTGGCCAAAGTGCAGGACCCGGCATTTGGTCTTGTTGAATCTCATCCCATTGGCTTCAGAATTCTGCTGAGCAGCTGAAAGTGGGGAAAAAAAAGGCACAAATAAGAACTAGTGGACATACGAAAAAAATTGGCTAAGCATTCCAGCATCCATAGAAACACACAAGGGAGTTAGAGACTCAATGACGGCATTTTAACCTCTTCTGCCACCAGACCATCTTCCTCTTTCAGAGAAGGTGCCTTCTGATACCTTCAACAACTGGAGCCCTAGACAGTAAACTCACTAGTATTGCAATCAAAAATCACGCTTCCCAATAGTTCACCCATAATTATAAATAAATAAACAAATAACCTGCAGTACCAAAGACTGCTTTACTGAAAATTTTTAGATTAGACAGTTGGGCTATTTTTTCAAGTCTCCTATTATTTAACTGAAGTATTACTTGGTTGTTGTTTTGGACAGGAAAGGTATCTTTTGGGTGGGTCTATATGTATACTTACATTTGCATGGTTGTATGTACTGCTTGATAATACACAGATCTAATGAAAACAGAAGGAATATTTTGGGCACTGTTCCATATTATGAACTTTTACAAAGTAGTCTAAGATAACAAAAAATACGTGAGTGTAGATAATACAAATCCATTTAGAATTGAACTGTAAAGCCAATGAAAGAGAGTCATTTGGAATCATTAGAGATGAAGCACTACCTTACTAAACTGGAAAGTATTCCTTGAAAGTACAGTTTATTGCAGTCAAACAAGAGCTGTGTACTGGTAGAGCCACAAGGAATAGGAAAGTCCACCTGAAACATTTCAGGATAGAAACTGTCTTTAGTTTCAGATGTAGAACTGCCAGAAAGAACTCGAGGAAACAGAAGATGGTATTTTTTTTTAGTACTGATTTTTCCTTGTATCTTTTTTTCTTTTTGACACAAATCAGTGCACGTTCTGAAATTCTTCTTGCTTCAGGAACAAATAAACACATCAAATTTTAAACCATCTGCAATGGAAGGGAACTGTTCTTTACTCTAGAGATGAGACATTTTTCAAGAACGCTGTACGAGTCTGCTTTTTCCTTCCCAAGTCAATTATTCCTTTGACCATCAGGAGTTCAGTGGAAGTTGGAAAATAATGGCTCTCAAAGAGGAGAGACACTGCCCAGCATCTCTCTGGAAGCACCACAGCCTTAAGGTAGTTATTTCTTGCTCTCAGGTTCACAGTTTAATGAATGCCAGCATACAGAAAGATTCACTTGATCATTTCCACGGTGGCTTTACATTCACAATTATTAGAATGTGTTTTAGGAGCACTTTCTTTAAACGTTTATCAAACCTCTAGGCCTTTGAAGACCCAACATCATCTGATGTTATTCAAAAGAGCAGAAACATGAGCAACTGAATGAATGAATAAAACACTGTTAACTGTTTAAAAATGACTGAGCAATGTGGGACGTATCTCCTGCTTGTAACAAACTGCCTGGAGCCAGGCTGACCCTGACCAATAAACCCAACAGCAGAGAACACCACTGCATCACATGCTCTTGGAGGTTGAAACACAAGACCAATTAAGCCCTGAGCAAGTCATTTCATGTTCTTAGTAAGCTTCTCTTTCTGCCAAGTGTGGGAAATGCAGTTTACCTACATCACTGAGATATCAGGAGGAATATTTTAAATAGGAAATTGAAGACATAAAGCACAAAGAAAACAGAAAGTATTATTTTGTGACTATTTAGGAGATGAAAGAAAATTTAGCAGCACGCATCTTTCTGTAAGGGAGCTTTGTTTAAACAGTATAAGCCTATAATTATTTTTCTTTACATTTAATAGTATTAATAAATATTTTAGAACACATTCTGTCCTGAGGGCTTGCAGTACCTATCACATTCAAATTAAAACATAAAAAACACAAATATTCTATGATTAAAATGGTAATTTAGTTCCATTTTTATATCATGGTTAAAAAAAAAAAAAAAAAAAAAAAAAAAGACAAACCTCAACAGGATTGTATGGTTCCCTAGAGCCTGAGCAACTGCTGCCTTTGCATTCTTAAAACTGACCAGAAGACCTCCCTTGGATTGCTGAAATTAAATGCCATCACTGGACTACACAGCATTTCTATTTTGCTACCTTTTTCAGCTGTTTTCAGAATAAAAGAGGGAAAATAAATGGCTAGCAGGTGCAGAAAGCGTTTAAGAAGCACTCTTTTTAATACACAAGAAAAGCAACCCTTCAAAGCCCACGCATAAGCACCTCCATAATTGGATGGATTTTCAAGAGTACTGAGCTTTGAGCATTCAGCAGTCCCCAATGAGACCAGCAACAGCTCTTGGATGCTCAACAATTTATCACGACTCAACAGTTTCCCCTCAGGGCGTTATTTACTGCTGTATGGTAAACAGAAAGCTACAACATTTGAGACTGTCATTTTTGGCTGGACTTGTACACCGACATCTATTAGGCTCCCCTGAAACATCCCCAAGTATTTCCACATGTTTTTTTCCCCTGGATTTTACAAGAAACAGGCCTAACTTAAATGATCACTGCACACTTAGGACTCAAATGTCAGGACTGTACCGTGCTGGTAAAGGTTACGTGAAGTAATGATTAATTAGTCCTTTTTCTCATTGGGGTTTTACTTGTTTGTCAGTAAAAGACGGTAGATGATTGCCTGGCCAAAATATGCATTATTTCCAGTTCTCTAATATCACCAAGCAGTAGGCAGCAGTTCAATTTGCCAGCAATAATTTATTGTGTAGAACCAAAATTCTGCAAGCAACCTCTTCTCATCTGTTAATTTCAACATCTCCCACAGCTATTTGATTTCCTTCCTGGCTTTTAGTGTTAACTGGTCACCTCCTGCCAGATCCCAGCTACCACAGCAAGGCTCTGCAGCTTGCTCAGTGCTCATATAGAGGAGACTTCAGTGCCATCCACATCCATCTGCCCCTGTGGTGGTGTAGGTGAGGGCAAATGCTGCATTACTGGTCTGTTGGCTTAAACTAATAGCGTGGCTTAATATGCATTTTTTGTGTATTCTCTATTCCCTCACTAGACATGAAAGAAAATGGAATACAGCGACAGATAATATTTTCAAGGACAATTAGAGCAAATGAGTACATCAATGCCACGCTTTTTCAAGGCAAACTTAGGTTTTCACTCGGTTGATTTATTCTTGAGTTAGTTGTAACATCCGTGATGATAAAGAATATAAAAAAAGCTGTTCAACAGTCTTTTGGCTTGGAGCCACGGACTAATCTTCATTTGGTAATTGAAGGCTTATAGGATGGAAATAAACTCTATGGAAACTGTCAAGTCAATGAAAAGTAACGAAGTATCAACATTCGAGTGTCACCTAAATTCGGCCTCCTTACAGCAACAGTCATCTCTTGTTTTATCATCAGCTGCAGCAATAAAACTAAATAAAAGTTACGCATTACACCTGACGAGCAGCCAACCACGTGTAAAAGTACACAGCATGTTGTGAATGGCTCAAAGCAAACTAATTCCTTTTTCCTCACAAAAACAATTTCTCCTTGACTGACAAAAAGCATTTACTCAAGAAATGGGCCAGTCAAAGAAAAATACAGCTGTTCAGTAGATATTAGAGGGCGAGCTTCTGGCAGCCCCTAAGTATCTGTGACCAAAAATATAAGAACCTGGATAGAACAGTATGAAACATGATATGAAACATATCATTTGAGTGTTTATTACTGCTCCCTACATGGGGACTCCCCAGAGAAAGAACACACTCATGCAGCTTCATTACACTCTCTCATCAAGCGCTTCCCCAGACCTCTAGCACATCCACTCTTCTCTGCAGTACTAAGCAGAACTAATGTATTACAGTTGATGGTGCTGCAGCAACTTAGTTGGAGAAAGAACTCTTACTCAAACTTTTTCATACAGGTCAAGAGAAGGATGACAAAGAAGCTGATTGGGAAACAAAAGCAAAGAGAAACAAGCTCTGGTTTCAATGAGAGGACTCGAAGTAACCTGAACATCTAGCATCCCACTAGGATTTATTTTAGATCAAATTTTTAGCCTCAAGTACGTGTTATTTCTCAGGTGTATTTTACACGGGCTGTTGAGTTAAATACTTTCCATCTTTGCATGCCAGAAACAGTATTTCCAGAATGTATTACTACAGAAGTAGGAGTCAGACAAACTCTCTTTTCTTCAGTAAAGCAAGATGAGGAAGGGCTTCCCAACCCCACAGTTTTTGGGATATTAATCGGGAACTGAAAATAACTCTACTTGTGTCACAAATCAGAACAAAACATTTCAATTTTCAGGTATTTAAATCCACAAGAACAACAAAAAAAAGGAAGCATATTTTGGCTGCAGAAAACAATGTTTAGAACAATGAGCTTTCTTTGGTAATTCTCCATCCTCTCATATATGAATTTACATCCTTTTTGATTACCCAGGTTGATGCAGATACTGAAATTCTTTAATGTAACTATTTAATTTTTTAAGCAAATTTACATTTATGGTCCAACCATGTTCAGAGTGGAGATTTGAAAGGTCTTCCGGAATATTTAGAGTTAGGAGATTTAGTGGAAATAGCTCTTTGTGGATGGACTGCGTTTTACAGCAAAAAAACAATACACCGTAATTTCAAACACCTCTAATATAAAGAAAGGCCCTGTACAGTTGAACACTGAAGACTTTAAATCTAGGCTCAGGCTATGACACAGGCTGTGTGCTATCGATCACTGCAGTCTTTCTGGAACTCACACTAGGCCACTGAGAAGCAAAACAATGGCTCTCTTCTGGCACGAGACACAGTACAACAATTTATTTACTGACCCAACCAGACGCTAACTGGCCAAAGAAGTTCTCAAATTTATAAGAAACTACAGGAATTTCTAGAAACCTACAGAAATGTCTAAGAAAAACACCAGCCTTCACAGTGGCAGGAGACCTACAGTCCTGGCCTCCATTGGGCATTCCAGTCACCTCCCACCTCCAGGTCAGGAGAAGACTCATGTGAACAGTATTTTGCCTCATACAAGAGGATGTGAGCTAACAGATGCTCCAATAAATCTTCTGAAGTAACTGATGAAGAGACCTGCAACCTTGGTCTAGAGTGCAAACATGGCCTGATTTATGTTGTGGTCCTAAGCTCGAAGTCCATTTCTGTAAGAGAAATTTGACTTCTTAAGGAAGTATTTTTCCCAATCATGTGAGAAACACACAGAGAAGAACCACTTAAAATATTCAGTTCTTCCTATGATAAAAGCCTCATGAAAATAGAATAGGCTGCTTGGAATAAAACTGCTAGTTACAACTTGTTTGCATTTGCAGGTTTAAAGCCTCAGTTTTCTACAGGATACTGGGCAGTGTACCTAAGGGATATGCCCATCTTTAACTCTTTTGGAAGCCCTTCGTACTCCTTTCTCTGCATGAAACGCCAGGGCCAAGACAATAGAGTTGTGCTTGGACTGGAGACCAGGCCTAATAAACATTGTTCCTTTTTGATTGGTCTCCTCCCCTTGCCAGGTATCTAAGGTGGCGGGAGAAGTACAGACAGTGGTATAGACCAAGAGAGAAGAAGAGCATACTTAGGTTCACTGCTACGTCAATGCTAGGGGGCTGAGAACAGGATGAAATCAGCAACCCCAGGATAAAGAAAAAGGCAATCTCTTTACTTAATATCAACCTTAAAATCTCAAAGATGTTGTAGGTAGAAAGGTAAATTTTCTTGGGTAAATAAACAGTAACTCCTTAAATTTTCCTGTTCCATACATTCCCAAACTGTCCTTTGATTTATCTGCCCTGTTTGAGTGAGAGAATAAAACAGGTAATCATAACATGATTTGCAACAGCAATGTCAAGCATCAATATAATCCATGGAACACCATGTATTACACCTTACAAGGGACAGAACACAGAAAAGAATTCAATTTAACGTAACTGAATGCTCCACAGATTAATTTCACCAAGATTAATTTCAAAAAGTCATTACATTCAATAGATCAGCATTCTCAGCAATGTTTGTAAGTGGACTTTCACAGCAGACATACTCAGACATTAAAATAAGAAAAAGAAGGATGCTACTATTGTTAGATTCTACTAAACTATGAAGTATCCGGATTCTGCTTCAGTAGCAGAAACATGGTTTAAATATAAATTTCCGATAACACAGAATCATAGAATGGCTTGGGTTGGAAGGGACCTCAAGGATCATCAAGTTCCAACCACTGTGCCAGATGCAGGGCTGCCAACCTCTACATTTAATACTAGACCAGGCTGCCCAGGGCCCCATCCAACCTGGCCTTGAACACTTCCAGGGACAGGGCATCCACAGACTCCCTGGGCAGCCTGTGACAGTGCCTCACCACTCTCTTGGTAAAGAACTTTCCCCTGATATCCAACCTAAATCTCTGCTCCTTCAACTCAAAACCATTTCCACTTGTCCTGCTATTATCTGCCCTTTCAAAGAGTTGGCTCCCCTCCTGTTTAGGTTCTGGAAGGCTGCAACGAGGTCACCCCGCAACAAACAGAAGAAGATAATACTTACTACACTTAGGGCAGAAATTGAAATTTAAGAAATATTTTAAAAATTGCTCCCACCTTGAGCAATTCCTTTAATCCAGTGCCACAAGTCTCAAAATAACAAAGAACCTGAAGTTTTTGCTACTACCTCTCTCAGGTTATGTCATCTACAATGCAGTTAGTTTTATACAGCTAGTAAATGATTACCCATCTCTTCCTTCTCTCATTTTAATATGGGTTATTTGGCCACAAGTTTTCCCTCTAAGTCCTTGAGTTTCTCATTACAAGGAGTCACAAAATGCTGCATATGCATTTTAAAAAAACTTGTTTGCTCCTGGTCATGAAAATGGAAAGATCAAAGTGTGAGGTTGTCAGTGTACTCAAGACTGGTTGCAACTTAATGTAATGTGCATTAAATCCTACAGCTATATGAAGGTGAAACAGCATTCCCCCTTAAACTCCGCATGAAAAGAGTTGAGGGGTTGGCTGGTGTGTAATTAAGCAAAATTAAAGACCCAAAACATACACCAAATAATATGCCACTGTATACATTAACCCTCCCCCCCCCCAATTACATGTTTATTATGGTATCTTTGACAAGCTAAATTAGCAGTAAGTTAATGTCTAAGTTGTGGATTCACTTCTGAAAATAATACACTACAACTAAGCCTTAAATATCTGCTACAAACATAAGTGAAGGTAATGGAGTCAAAAACTGCAGACTAATTGCTTCCGTTGAAGGCTTATTATCTCTCCAATTTCAAGCTCAGCAGCAGTTCAGCAGTAATACAAGCTACTTTCATCAAGGCACTGTCAGCCTTCAGATGAAATTCACTTTCAGTTCTGTCTCTGTTAGTCTTATAAATAACAAAAACAACAGCCATTTGCTTTTCAGGCTGACAAAGGTAAGGAAGTAAGCAGAAGGGTTAATGAAAAACAAAACACAGTACAACAACCAACAGTTGAATCCTGAGACACAGAGATTGCCTTGTTTTCTCTCCAGCCTCTCCCACCATGGCTGCTGGAGGAGCCTGGAGGCATGGCCATGATGCAGAGGTGTTGAACAAGAGAAGACCTCAAAACGGAGTCCTTGTTATGCACCTGTGGCCAGCTGTTACCCAGCAGGCTAGGACAAATCCCACTCTGAGAAATGCTCTATCTGCAGTTTCCACCTGCAATTCTGATCACAGAATCGTATCTCATAATACTAATAGCCAGACACTGCTAGACCGATGCCATACATCATCCAGCACACAGATTCTCTCTCAAAAAAGCTTTACCTCAGCAGAGTAAGGGCACTATCAGGACACCCAAGGATGGGTTATATGAAGGAGAGTGAGGAAAGTAGAGCCCTATTCCTGTGCAAGAAGTCTTATTCCTCCAGGGATCTTCTCTTCTGGCAAAACCAGCTCCTGTTTCCTTCCCACCATACACTCCCACGTGATGAAATGGAAGGTAGAAGCTTCAGTTACTACCCTATTAAGTAGTATGTCCAACATGACTGGCATGCCAAGGACCACCACCCTAACCCTACACAACATGACCTTCGCTAATTTTCCTCCTGCTTCACTGCTGCTGCCATCACCTCCCTGTGGGATGTGCCACTAATTGTTATAAACCCTCCCAACAGCTCTCTCCACAATATCCACAACTTTTGTCAAGTGCTTTGTGCCTACAAGTAACAGGTTCTGGGCTTCACCCATGGCTTGTAGGCTTCAGCCTTGGCTCATAGCCTCAGCCTGACTTTCAGGAAGAGATGTTCCATCAGCCTGCAGACCCTGAACTTCACCCTGCTTCTCTCGCCCATCTGCCTTCCTCTTCTGAAAGGTTTTGTTCTTATCCTCAATCACACATACCTCTGGCTTCTCATTATTCCTTTACTCACTTTCCCATTTCATCCCTATGGGCTCCTAATTATACCACGGTATTCCTACTGAAGAAAAAATATCAAATTACTCCTCAGAAAAGGTCTTTGTGCATTATGCAAGAGAGAGCTGAAAGATCTGTATCTTACCTCAAAGTCGAAAATTGCTTCAATTTCCCAAAACCTTAGAATCAGATGCAATCCCAAAATTCTTTATATTTTCTCTGTCTCATTTGCAAGTCTGCTTATAACTATTCAAAGTCCTGCTCAGATTTACCCCTATTCTTGATCTCTTCCTGCTGAAATTCTTATTCATATCTGATGCTTCAGAATGAATTTTACTTTCAGGATTTCTCCTATGACTCTTGTCATACTTTCTCTAAACATCAAGGAGTGCATCTGTAGCAGAAATGCTAAGTCAGGGCTTGAACCAGTGATTGAGCACCTGATGGGAAGGCAGGGTCAACCCACGGGAGCTCAGCTGCATGCAATGCACCTGAGTGACCAGAAGGGTGGAGATAGGACTCCTCACTTGCTGCAGCCTAGGACCTTCCTGCTCTACTATCATTGCTATGCTTTCCATCCCGTTAGAGTATCTCCCTAACAACTCAAGTATTCACTTGTGCAGCCTGAATTACTACAGTATCTCAGAACCTCATATCAGGAGATTGTGCTTTTTCTTTCAGTGTAAGGTAACAACAGACAGAAGCTGCTGTCACCATGGCCCTAAGTCTAACACACCTGTTCAAAACCACAGGGGAAGTCTGCAGCACAACAAGCACTAAGTCCCATGCTCTGACCGCTGTACCATCCCTCACAGCCACCTGATAACCCCAGACTTGGCTCTTTAATCAGAAATTGATATTAACTCAGCCTTCTGTTCACTTTAAAATACAGCTCCCTCTCCAAAGTTATGTTCTAGAAAGGCTTTGAAAACTTGCTGAAAGTGCTCCCCTCCCTTCTCTCACATTTGCAATCTGTGCTTCTCCATATCTGAAGCAGCCCATTGGAGAAGAGGTGAGCTCAGCTTTCCTGCTCTGTTGTTGCCAGCATTCACCCTACTCCAAATCTATTTCACCTACTTAGATCTCACTTTAGAATCATGGAAGGAAGATGGAAGGACAAAAGACAGTATGAAAAAAAAAGAAAAATAAAAGGAGCCAAAGAACAAAAGATTGGAATACAAAACATACAGAATGAAGTACATAAATAATAAATACTATTGTACTCTACATCATTTAACAAAAACTACCCTTTTCTCACATCATCGAAAGTGACCACGATTCATGACAATGTAATGCATTATGAAGTCATAAGGAAGCTGTATTAAAGGCATAAAAACTGAAAGCAAGTAAAAACATTGTTCATGAAATAACTGTAGCAAAGAATAGCCCTGATAATGGTCCACAACTGAACTGAAGCATGGAATGGTCTACAGTAAGAGAAAAAA
>JACDJE010000129.1:107657-249441 GCA_016647715.1 Pavo muticus
AAAAAAAAAAAAAAAAAAGCAAAAAATAGAAAATAAATAAAAATAGAAAATAAAAAAATCTCTAGTCTAGCTGGCTTCCCCCTTGAGCTCTAAAATCAAAGCAGGAGCAGAGAGAGAAGGATGCTGTGGGGGCTCCTTCAATTAGCAACAGCCTCTGCAATCGTCACAGAAACAATGATAACTGCTTGGCAACCGGCGACGGGCAGCCGGGAGGCAGAGCCGCGCTCCGCGCTCCGCACCTCCCCGCCGGCAGCCCCCGCGCTGCGCATGCCCCGCCGCCCCCGCGCACTGTGCCGCCCGCGCGTCGTCCTGCGCGGAGCGCGGCGCTGCGAGAACCCCGCGGGTACAGCGCTGGGGTCCCGGCGGTGGATGCGCGCTCCCGGCTGGATTTGGAGGATGCTGCGGGGACGCGGGTTGCCACCGATGGGATGCTGAGAGCGGAGATGCTCCCAGCCCCCCTCTGGTCCTCTCTGCGACCCTAATGGGATGGGGTCACTTTGCACGTCTCTTATTGCCGCTGTCACCCACGGGGTGACACAAGAATGTGTTCTGTTCTGTGCCGCCCGAGCTCTCTCCCCAGCGCAGCAGAGCTCTTCTCACAGATCTTCCCAGCCCTCCCGCCTGGCTGTCATACCCAAGGCATACTTAGGTATTGCTCTCTGATAGCCTCTGCCCATGCAAAAACTTGGAGCGATGTGAAGGATGCTGTAAATGGGCCAGGGACTAATGCATTCTCACCTCCACAGCGGCCGTCCTGATGCTGCCGTGGTGCTGCTTTCCACCCCCACACCCCCTGCATCCAGCCCACAGCCCTGCTCTGTGCTGTAGGACAAAGCTCAGTGTCCTCTCAGGAGTGATACCAGGATCTGTGCTGAGTCTGCAAATCACCAGCTAAGGAATATCAGGGTATTTATCCAGCAAGCGATTACGCCTCATTTGACCCGTAATTTTACATTGCTGGTAATGCTACCAGGTTGCATTAACCATGAACTCCACTGGATGCAATCCACGGCTCTACTGGATGCAGTCACTCCTTACACTCGGGGTGAATTTGATGCTCAGCTGAGCTGTCACAGAGCTCAGCTTCCAGTCACCACTAAGTATTTCTGTGTTTCCACCATCACATAGCACACCGGTTCATGGAAACCACGACACAAAAAATCTGCAGTGTGTAATTGTGCTGGTAGGAAACTGGACAACCTCACCTGGTCCCAGCTGCCAGCATCCAGGAACAGCTCATTAGAGGAGTGAATAGCACCTCTCGAGCAAGAAGCAGCAATTTACACTTAAATCTAACAGCTTGTGTCAACCTCTTGCTAGGTTGTACTATGACACAGTCCCAGCTTACGCTGCAATTTCATCTCTTTAGTCCCAATAGTTCTAGTCACAATATGCTGTAGATATTTATAGTGAGGTTATTCCCACTCAGGTATTTTTCCCCAGTCATACAAACAGAATTGCTTTCAGGGGCTGTACGAGTAGATGGGTTTGAGTTTTTCAGTTGCCTTGGTCTGTTTTCCCACCTGTTGTGGGCTTTACGCCACACTTTTACTGTCTTTCTTCCCAAGAAGAATTCAAACAAAACAAAATTGGTTGATTTTTGCACTTCCTCACTGCATGTCCCAGATATCTCTGCAGAATGGATCTTCTCACTGCATGAGTCATTCTCTGTGTCCCTGACCCTCAGTACTTACACTGGCAATTACTGAACTTAAACTACACTTTTACTGAAAAGATGTATATCTCTTTGTGTCTGTTAGCCACTGTTAACCCTTGCACGCCATCTCCATGCATATTCAATTCTTTTGCAGTCAGCAATGTAAGACGGTTTTCACTAGCTCTGGAAATGGCCAGACCTACATTGTAGGGTTTTTTTTTTTTTCTTGTTGTTGGGCACATAGGAAGTTAATTGTGCTAATTAGTCCAGCAGTTAGCTATCCAGATGCATATGGCTTAACCTCATTACATAGGTGCATTATGACTGAGTGTTCCCACTGCACATCTGAGTGTTCTGGCACAGTTATTCCAGTGTTACCGAAGCTCACTGGTCTCCTTGCATGGTGGTACCTCTCTGCCCTCCCTGCCTGTACAGAGGGTCTCATCCCTTCAGATGGCCACGAGTTATCTGCTGGGGTTGGCAGATCCTGATTCTCATCCTGTAACAGAGGAAGATTAATCTTTCATAAAATTCAGCCAAACAATAAAGTTGGTACCCTACCACAGTGTGGAGGTCACACTGCATGGCCTCACCCTGCTGATGTGTGAGCAGATTACTCCATGGCTGTTAATGAAGGCTGGATATTAGGAAAAATTTCTTCTCAGAAAGAGTGGTGATGCAGTGGCACAGGCTGCCCAGGGAGGTGGTGGTGTCATCCTCTCTGGAGGTGTTCCAGAACCGCAGAGATGTGGCACTGAGGGACATGGTCAGTGGACATGGTAGGGATGGGTTGATGGTTGGACTAGATGATCTTAGTGGTATTTTCCAGCCTTAATGATTCTATGATTCTATGATCCAAACACCAGCTACAGTCACCCAAACAGCATCCCCTTTCAACATCAGTTAGCTGCTCCAGCACTGTGGAAGGACAAACATTTCCCTCCCACCAGAAGAGGAACCTTTGACAGGTGGAAGGACCTGTTCTCATTCTCCTGAGACCAGCAGGAACAGAATTGTGCTATGAAATTCTTGGAGGCCATCTTCATCACCCTCACCATCACTACCACAACCATTATGCCCTCTCATGCTCCAAGACTGTTGTGAGCCTTGTGCGTTGCAAATGGAACATAATGCTGCCATGATTCTTAAAGACAAACCAAACTAAAACTTTTGAAGTCATTGCTATGAGCACCCATGCACTCTTGGTAGCTAAAACACAATAAGGATTGCGTCTGACCACCCACTACAGCGAAGTATGCTAGGGAAAGCAGCAGTTTGTTATTTTTGCCCCCAAATGCTGCAGATCAGTTTACTTAGGCCGTCTTTGATCCACACGTGGATGTTTCTGCTAACTGTGAATGCAGAGCAGCCCCTTTGCAGAAGCAGTGATGGGAATTGGTGCAGAGCATTCCCATCCCCTATGTGTTACAGAGGGCAGATCCAAGAGCAGCCTGTGCTTGCAGGGAGCCCGCCAGCTGCACACATCTGTTGGAGAGAGTAGAGACTGAGCAAGGACATTAATAAGCTTGCAGCAGCAGCAAGTGGAGTTATTGGATGCAGAGCCCTTCTGCTCCTTTGAAACCTAGGGTTCTGGCCATATCATACCAGGTTATTAATTCCCCCTTCATTACCACATCAAGGAAGTCAAAGCCAAGGGGCAGAATGGGTAGAAATGAACCCTGCTTGATTAACTACACTTTCCTACAGCCTGCTAATGTTCTCCCCTCTCCAGATGAAGACCAGGTCCCAGATGAAGAGCTACATATCTGAACTTTTTAGTGGAGCTAACCCATTAGTACCTGGGGTGCTGTAATGTGCTGCCTCCAGCAGAACACACCACACGATCTGCCTTTGTACATTCAGTCCCTCTGAGCTCCACACTCAGCACAGACCACTTTCCACTGGTTTGCTTTCAGCTCAGGGAGGACACATGGCCCAGGAAAGTACTCTGGCAGTCTGCGGCAGTGTAAAAGCATACTCCCAGGTAGGTTACAAAGGGAAAGTCCTAAAAGCTATAGTTTTCAGGATACAGTGTTTTGGAGGTAGCAGATGTTAGTGAGACAACTCAGTAAGAGAGACAGACTGCCAGCACAGACACCCACGAGGAGAAGGTGAGAGGAGCATGTAAAAATGTTGTAGGCATGGATTTTAACATTCAGACATTTGAAAGGTGATTGATGTAGCTTGGATCAAAACAAATCCACGGAATACAAGGTGAGCTGTGCTCAGTAGAAAGCAGTGCTGCTTTCCAGCAGGGAGGTAGAAGGATGGGGACACAAGCTCCTGGCAGTTCCTGCAGTAACTGTCTGGAAAAAAGGCCCATGTGATCCATGAAAACCAACTCCATCTTGAGCCGCATCAAAAGAAGCGTGGTCAGGTGGTCGAGGGAGCTGACCCTCTCCCTTTATCCTGCACTGTGAGACCTCACCTGGAGTACTGCCTCCAGATGTGGAGTCCTCAGTACAGGAGAAACATGGACCTGTTGGAACGCATCCAGAGGAGGGCCACAAAAATGATCCAAGGGATGGAACAACTCCCCTGTGAGGACAGGCCGAGACAGCTGGGGCTGTGCAGCCTGGAGAAAGCTCTGGAGAGACCTGAGAGTGGCCTTTCTGTATTTAAAGGGGGGCTGTAGGAAAGAAGGGGACAGACGCTTTAGCAGGGTCTGTTGTGATAGGACAAGGGGAAATGGTTTCAAACTCAAGGAGGGGAGATTTAGACTGAATGTAAGGAAAAAGTTTTTTATGATAAGGACAGTGAAGCGCTGGCACAGGCTGCCCAGAGGGGTGGTGGATGCCGCATCCCTGGAGATACTCAAGGTCAGGCTGGACGGAGCTCTGAGCACCTGATGGAGCTGTAGGTGTCCCTGTTCATTGCAGAGGAGTTGGACTTGATGAACTCCAACATCCCTTCCAAATTAAATGATTCTATGATTCTATGCTCTTCTTAAGAGCATGGACAAAGAAATCCAATTAATCTCCAAATCTGAGTTTATACGTTTGCAGCTACCTTATTCTCCCACTGCTCTAACTTTTCTAGAGGATGTCAAAGAGTGGGGAATGAGAGGGATGGGTCTGTGCAAAGCAGGCTGTCCATGGCATTAGTGTGGTTCTGCAGCTGTGCCAAGCCATGCTGGTGACCAGCTCACTCTTTGCAGTCCCAGTGACAAAATATCACCAAACAGAAAAGTAATGGCATATCCCCTATAGATCCCGCCAGAGATCATGGTAAAACCAGGAGGGTTGCATGGTTAAAAAAACTCTGTATAGGATTTTATGCTTTTAGAGTCAATCTCCGAATCGTTAAGGTAGGAAAAGACCTCTAAGATCATCTACTCCAACCATTAGCCCACTGACCACATCCCCCAGTGCCACATCTCCACAGTTATGGATAACCTCTAGGGATGGTGACTCCACCACCTCCCTGGGCAGCCTGTGCCACTGCATCACCACTCTTTCTGAGAAGACATGTTTCCTAATATCCAACCTGAACCTCCACTGCCACAGCTTAATGCCATTACCTCTCATCCTATCAGAAAAGCAGCAAGATACACTGACTGTTCATTCTGGAAGCCTCTGCTATGTTTGTCTGAATAAGCTTTGGAGAGGGAAAATTTAATTTTGTTTTGAAAGCACAGTTTGTTGGTGAGGATATGCATTAATTAACTTTATCTTGCACCAGCCTTGCTCTGCCACCCCTCCCCTGTTGTCTCCAACATGTTTGTTCTACCAAGGGAGAGCGACAAGTGAGTCTTTATGTCCAGGTGAATCTTTAGAGGCTCCACTGAGTGGCTCAGGGATCCATTCAGATGATTTCCAAGATTTCAAAGGTTTTCTGAGTGTGCTAGAGGCAATAACAGACTATGAACATAGTTACAGATAAAAATACATCACATTTCCATTACCTATGACCAAGATCATTAAGAAAGCAATTTGATGTGGTATTTTCCCTTAACAGATCAAAACCAGTTTATCTAGTCAATGCCATCAATTAGGTACATCAATAAATATCTGTTCCTACAAGGAGAGCACTTAAAAATGTTTTTACAAGCTTGAAAACTAGTTATCTGAGACAGACTCCCTCTATTTGCAACAGAGACAAGGGGCATGGCAAGAACAACTCATGGGTCTATGGAACAGTCACATGGTGTTGCCTCTATTTGTGCATTAAAGAAGCTTCTCTCTGGTGCATTTATTTTTTAACTTGAGCATGGAAGTGTTGTTTAAATTGATTATAACAGGTTTATCTGCTGCACAGTACTCTGCTGTTTCCTGTTTCTTGCTGCTGCTGCTCCAAGTTCCAGGATCTCTCAGATCATGGTAAACAAATGAGACAGTGCTAGGAGGCAAGCTGTGAAGAAGTCTGCTCACTTGTGTGCAGCTTAGAGCTATTTTGCATGGCACTTCCCTGCCTAAATTGGAGCATATCTCTGGGGAGCATGACCAGTGCCTCTGCCCTACTCACTTCTGCATTATGTCTCCTCTTCACTTTGCTTATCCCAAAGATCAAGCAGGTGTACCGAGTGTCAGACTTTTCTACTTCAGTTTTTCGAAAACATTATTTCTGATCATCAGTGGAGTTAGTTTTGAGCCAGCACATCTATTTTAACACACCATTACAACTCCAAAGGCACATTATTAGCAGTGCCGTAGTGGTTTGGCACTGTGTCACTGCTGCAAGGAATACGGACAGTACTGCTGGTTTTTCCCTTCCCCTCTCTCTGTTCCTGCTGGTGTGACCTTGGCAGCTGTAATGCAACAGATGCCTCTTCCTCACTTGTTTATCTGTGCGAGAGACTTCTGAGGGCCCAGCTTCTATGCCAGCTGTGAATCGTCTCCAAATTGGTTTTTCAGAGTTTTCCTCCTCACAGTCTGGCTTAATATTTTTGCTCCCCATGATCTCAGGGATTGATTTTCCATTTCCCCCCTCTCCTGTTATTTTTTGGGTGCAGCTGAGTCCCTTCCTCATTGCTTCAGCATAGGTGCTTTCTGGCTCTTGTTTTGGAAGGGAGTGGAAGGACTTGTTTCTTTGCTGCCTATTTATATATATATATATACATATACACACACACACATATATATATATATACATAAAACTTATTTTTGTCAAATAGCCACAATCTATATTTCATAACTAAAACATTCAAGTCAGGAAAACGGTAGATGTGGCACTGAAGAACATCATCATGTGGGCATGGTGGTGATGGGTTAATGGTTGAACTAGATGATCTCAGTGATCTTTTCCAACCTCAATGATACTCTGAAATGAAAAAGAGACCACTAGAGAAAACAGAGGAAAAAAATCTTCCTCAAGTTACCCACAAATAGACAATCCACATCTCTAAACAGCTGCAAACATATTATTCTATTTAGTAGCCTACTGCATGGAAAAGGGAGAGCCCTGTCTTCATTTTTAGCTACAACAGTGATTTATAGGGTATATAAATGATCAGCATATAAGATGATGACTGGTTTAAATGTAAATGTTGTGAAAGATATCTTATGTAAGCACATACAATTGCCTGAGAGATCCTTGTACATAAAAGCCACAGCTGGAGCAAGTGGCTTTTTAAACATTTGCTTTATGAAGCACAATCTTCTTTGCAATAGTTGTTATTTTTCATTTACTCTTCCATCAGCTTTAAACAAAAAGAAAAAGAAGAAAAAAATACTTGAACTTGCAACATGATCTGTATACTTTCAGTAATGGAATTCTGCAAAACACTGATGCCGTTAAGTAGATGGATGCATATAACATACATTCATTTTAAAAGTGTTGTATTTCATAGCTTCATAGAACAGCATAGGTTGGAAGGGACCTTAAAGATCACTGAGCTCCATTCCCCTGCCGTGGGCTGGTTGCCACCCACCAGATCAGAGCCCAGGGCCCCATCCAACCTGCACTGATCATCTCCAGGGATGGGGCATCCACAGCTTCTCTGGGCAGCAGTGCCAGGGCCTCATTGCTCTTTCAGTAAAGATCTTTTTCCTAACATCTAACCTAAATAACCCCTCTTTTACTTTAAAGCCATTCCCCCTTGTCCTGTCGCTATCAGACTGTGTAAAAAGTCAGTTCCCCTCCTGCTTACAA
The DNA here is from genome assembly GCA_016647715.1 of Pavo muticus. Taxonomy (NCBI): domain Eukaryota; kingdom Metazoa; phylum Chordata; class Aves; order Galliformes; family Phasianidae; genus Pavo; species Pavo muticus. The sequence goes on from JACDJE010000129.1 coordinate 115,405, forward strand.
GCTCCCTTCAAGTACTGGAAGGCCACAATGAGGTCTCCCCAGAACCTTCTCTTCTCCAAGCTAAACAAGCCCAGCTCCCAGCCTACCTCCATAGGAGAGATGCTTTAGCCCTCTGAGCATCCCTGTGACCCTTCTCTGGACCTGCTCCAACAGCTCATGGTAGCTTCTCACAGACGTTCCTGAACAGCACCAAGAGGGTCAAAGACACGAGATGTGGTACCTACAGTAGTATTTTCACTTGGGTGTGTATTTGCTGCCTCTCTGAAATGCTCACTGTAGCTGGATGGCTTCCAGTGCCTTCATTTGCTGGTGGGAACTGTGATGGCTACAAGCATTTATACACTGCCCTGATTGTATTTCAAATGCTTATAGATTTATTGGGTTGAAACTTGTTCTGGTAAACATAGCACCCTATGCTCACCCTTTGGAACTGAATGTCTCACACGGTGCACATGCCAAAGCAGAGGATGGATAAAACTTGTTACCAGTATTCTGAAAGCCAGTAGAAACACTCTATGGAAAGCGGGCCACCTGGAAATGCCTACCCAGAATCCTCAACACAGAGGTAAGTTATGTCTTTATTACAAGGCTGGGGAAAAAAAGAGAAGGAAGAGGATGTGTGGAGTTGACTTGCTGCTGGTACAGCCTCAGTAGTCCACTTGTTTTGAGGCAAACAGAAACGAGAGCAGTCCCTGCTCTGTTTTTTAGAAATTGACCAGTAGTTTTGATGTGCTGCTTGGAACACCTTTGAGAAGTTTCATTTTCAGTGGATGAGAGCTGCTTTGTGTAAATAGCGCTGTGCCCTTGCTTTAACTGCCTCAGTGGGCTGCTCTTCAGTTCTGAGAATGCTCCATGAAATCAGGCTCCCTTCTCACCTGAAGCCAGATGACACAGAAAAGAAAGTGGAAAACTTTCCACACCATGTACAATGTACAACGTACAACAAACAGATGCCTGAATACAGCCTTATGTAGCATAAGTAAGCCAAGTAAAGTAGCAGCAATGTCCTGCTCCCAACTGTTTATTTGATTTGCAAGTAACACAAGAGAATACATGCACAAGGGATGCACAGATCTACATATAATTTTCGTTTTACTGAGATCCTGAGGAGAATGGTTGAGCTCTGAGCACAGCATAAGGCCACTAAAAGGGAATAAGACATACTTTACTCATCGTTGATAACGTTCATTAATTCGCAGAGACAGAGCAGGTGTTCAGCAATGGCCCTTCAGGCACTCAGGCACTGCTGGAACTACTGCAAAATCTAGGATCTAGAAAAAAATGATGCAAGAATGCACATTTTACCCCCTGAAGATATATATTTCTTAAGAATCCATGCAAGTATGAAATCTGAGCTTGACAGTGAGAAAGTATCACAGCCAAGACCATATACCTGTCACAAATAATTAATGCACATCTCCTTCACATACCTCACAGATCTCTGTAATTACACATATATGATACGCCTACCACATTTATTTAAATACAAATCAGATACATCACCTTTTCAGGTGGCACAAACAATTGCCTAAATATGTTGCAGTACAATAACAATGCCAAACAAAGATACAAAAACTGAGTTCCCTCTAGCTTCCAGGTATCAACAAAGTCTTCTATTAGCCCAACCTATAGTCTAGTTGCAAGAGATGCAAAAGGAATTAAAAACCTGTTGCCTCAATGTCAGCAATAGTAAGCAATAGCAAATCATAGAATCATTAAGGTTGGAAAAGACCACTAAGATCATCAAGTCCAACCACTGACCCATCATATCACATGCTTGGCTGTGTACAGGCTTTGCCATAACCAGTACCTTCTGGAAAGCTCTGGGTCTGCATTTAGCTCTGCCTGCAAAACATTCACAACTGTGATTGCATTAGGAGAGCTTATGAAGTCTCACTGCCATACAGGAACTCATACTACAAAAGAGAAGTTGCAACACCCATCAGTGCATGCTCTGTAGAGCAGATCAGACTTTTTAAATAAGATGAGGACAGATTTGATCATACCTGAGAACAGTACTAGCATTTTATTGCAAACAAAGACAGTCTTTTGGAGGCATTTTCTAGTGATAATAAGGCAGCTTAAGGCCTATATTTATTCACTGAATCAGCAGTCTTTTCATTTCTCTTGTTCTCCTCCACAGATCAAAACTTCTGTTGCTGTAGGGAGTGGATGCTGAAGAGGACATTTAGAGACTTAAACTTAAAGAGCCCAGAATAGTGGAAATAGAAGTTGGCCAGTGGAAAAAAATCAATTCCATCTGCCTTAGAAAATAATCCAGAGCACTGAATTGCTGGTTTAACCAGCAGTTTCACCTCATGTTGTAGTTTGGTGATATCAGAACAAGTAACAGCTTCTCCAAAAGGTGAAATACGAGAAGAAAGCATAATAGATTGAGGGGGAAAGTACACACATTCATGTTTGCCAGTAAATCTGAGCTGCAGGAAAGGGAGACAATTGTAAACAGCTTTAATGGACAGGATGCCTCAGTAATACTTTGCCTGATCGCTCTGCCCCTTCCAGTAGCCAAAGAAAAGTCAAACTAATAGGAAAATCCTAACCAACAAATCAAGCTATTAATTATGTCCAGCAGTGAAGTCAAGAGGCAAGCTTTCCAAAACAAATTAATCTATTTTCAGCAGAGCTTATTCCCTTCATAGATGCGAGGAACAGGCTGTATGTGATTGAAAATTACAGCAGTAGCAGTATAGTCAGTTATGGCCTAGAAAGGAAGCTTTAATTCAGTATTTTCTTGACACTGATTTCACTTCAGTTGTATTGACAGCAGAACAACATGGTCATGATGCAATAGTTACCTTTTAGACATAAGACTGCTGGCTTACCCTTGTGGTAATGATAGGAAGAAAATAATTTATTCGCAGTCCATCCAGCATTACATTTTCATGTTTTCTAATCAACTGATCCATTAGGATGACACTGTTCATAATAATTTAAAAAAAAAACCTATTTCGTATCTCTTTGCTAAATAAACTCTGCACTATCATTTTCTTTACTACAGCCATAATATTTAGCAATGCTATTACAGTATTCCAAGTAGTTATGTTAAATATACCTTTCTAAAGGTTTAATTTTATCCCTATTAAGAGTATGCCTTGTTAAACTTAACAGAAGTGGAGACAAACAGAGATAGCAGAATAAATGCTTCTGATATACAGATGCCTTTGCTGAAGGAGCCCATCCTGGGTACCAGAACCCTTCCTGACTGTGACTTTCCTTCCATGAGGAAGAAGGGGTAGTTGATTCACCTGGAAGGAATCTTTTTTCAAGAAATAAAAATTTTAAGTATCTTCATCAGATTTTACACTGTAAATGAGGCTTAAATTTCTATAATCAAAGACACTTGATTGCTTTAAAAGACTGGTGCAGCTTCCATCCTGGCACAGACCTATGCATCTTCTTCTGCCAGGCACTAAAGCTCCTTGACATTACTCTGCTTCTGTAAAGTGGATGTAAGTGGCACTGTAAGTGGCTGAAAGTGCAAGGCACATCAATTTTAAAACCTCCTTACGCAGTCAGAAGTGCAATGCAGGCAGTATAAATGAAAATCCATTTTTGTGAGCTGAAGTCAAAACTGAAAAGTGTCTATTCATGAAATAATCCCATGACATATGGACATTCAATCAATATAGTCAGCATACTGGGAATTCATTGCAATGACATTGTAAGAAAAATAATCTCTTCTTTATGTGCGTATATGTATTTATTTATTTATTACATGTTTGTATTTCAGCAGCACCCAGCAGCTGAACAACCCAGGGTTCTCCTGTGCTTTGGGCTGGAGATGCTTCCAACAGAATGTACCTTGCTGAAAATAACTTACAGTCCCATGAAGAATATTCTGCCTGCCATCTGCCCAGCACATGGCTGTTTATTCCTCAACAGCATCTTTGCTATTACCGAGTTTTTCTGACTAAGGTTTGATGCACCCTCCACTGAACCACACTGTGGTTCTGGCCACTAATAGCCTTACTGTGTCCAGGACCTGAGGTTTACCCTTATCTGTATCTGACCCTGCAGCTCAGCATTATAGAAATGCACAGCTGTAGTTTGTGTAAAGAATCAGAGCATAATATAAAACACAGTGCTTTATTCCTTTTGAGCAATGCACATCTGAACTGCCATTAATGAATGAGAATCTTGATCCATCCACAGCGGGACATCATGGCGTATTTATAGTCCAGAATCCATTACAGCTAATATTGCACTATTTACACTCATCTGCCATAAATCAAATATTGTCGTGAGGGCTATTCCATTTAATGTACTCTAGGAATGCTTTGCAAGCCAGTATCAATTATGTTTGGAAATAAACCGATGCTTTGGGTTAAACAAAATGAAAACATTCTTCCTCTGAGAAATGCAGTACTTTGTATCTGCAGCTATTTCAAGTGAATCTTATGTTTTATTCAATTAAGTACCACTGAAGATGACAATGATTCAGAAAATATTAAATGAAAATATTGATTCTCCACTAATGAAGTTGAATGAGTGAGGGACTGTTACCAATAACATGATCATGACACATCAAACTCGCCTACAACTTCAAAATAGTTCCTTAATTTTTCGGTAATGATTTAAGGATATTTTCAACTCAGAGAAGAATTTTTGCCTTAGATCCAACCTGAACCTCCCCTGGCGCAACTTAAGGCTGTTACCTCTCATCCCTATCACTGTTATCTGAGAGCAGAGGCCAACCCCCACCTCACCACTACCTCCTCTCAGGCAGTTGTAGAGAGTGATGAGGTCTCCCCTGAGCCCCCTCTTCTCCAGACTGAACAACCCCAGCTCCCTCAGCTGCTCCCCATCACACTTGTGCTCCCGACTCCTCATAGCTCCGTTGCCCTTCTCTGGACACACATTTTTCATTCAATCCACAGCACAGCTCTTAAAACGCCACTTTTCCCTTACAGATCTGGAGCCTTTCCAGCAGCATTCTTTATAATTACATTGATTATTAGCATCAATTTCCATTTCACTCTTCACCTCAGAGGAACAACAAATGTCTGCCAGCATTTACAAGGTATTCCAACAACAATTACTTTACCCACTGTGGAAACATAGACAGTGGCTGAGGTAGGGCAGCTCCTCCCAGACTACATCATCCCCTAATGACAAGTGAGCCATCAGCTAAAGAATAGTACCAGCCAGCTTTTTCCAAGATTATCTTGAACTATTGACCCTTCACTCAGGTCCAAAATGCACCTGCAAACCTTAGAGTGAAAACATCCATAATAAAAAGGATAGCTCTTACGTGCATGTTTGGAGAGGTTATGAGAAGATCTAACTCCTCCAAATGGGAGAAGGGATGGAGAGAACAAAGCTATGGCTCCATCCTCATACAGTAACAGTGCTCAGGGCAGGAAGATCCTAAACTTTTAAGAAAAACTCCAACAACATCCAAGGTAGCCCACAGGCAATGGAGCCTCCATACACGTGGGAGACCTTTCACCCCATACCAGAGACCCAGCCAGACACCTGTCTCACAGCCCATTTTCCCTTGCATTTGCCTTAGTAACAATCTTGAGGAAATAGTGATGCATGGAGCCTTCCCAAACCTCCTCCCACAGCGAGACATATGAGAAACCTGAATTTCATTAAAAAGAATAAACCATCAGTTTCTGCCCTTCTTGAAGCAAGGGAAAAACCTGACTACATTAACCAAAACCTCAAAACCCAGAAGAGAAGTAAAGAGGCCAGAAAATATATTCCTTTTTTAAAAAAAGTCTGTACTCTTTTTCTTTTCTTTTTTTTTGCATGGATTATTACTTCTTGAACATTCAGGTCTGACAGTACAGCAACTCATCCAACCAGACATTTAGCCAACTTGGCAATACTTAGCTCTAATGACTTCAAAGCCTGAGGAAGCACAGAAACATTTCATGCATCAGATCTATTTAAGAACATATACAGAGCACTGCTCACAAGCCGTAACAGAAACAATATTGTCCCAGCAATAAAACCATGGAATGGAAAAAATCACAGATATATTACCCATTTTCAAATTTCACATTAAAAATAAAACACAATGAAAAGTGAACAAGATTTTGGTCATGCAGCTTTCACCAGAGTAACTGTAAAGAAAAAAAATACAATAGCAATTTAACAGAGGATAATGAAATTATTCATTTTCTCCCTCCACTTGAAGAAGCCCTTGGCCAAAAATGAAACCGAGCTGCTTTTCAACATGTAAAATTGTTGTGGGTTCTTTTTACCTCTGTTTACATCCTAATTTTTTTCTAATGTTATCTATGATCCAGTAGCACTAACTGGTATGAGTGCATTCATCTGACAAATATGAAAATAAGACTGCCTAACAGGGATACTGCAAGTGCAGCAACTTTACTGGTGAAGGCAGTTCTGAATGAAGGATGTCTTGTACCAAAAGGCAAGATAAAAACACAGAACACATTGCACTGCATCAAGATGAGTTGAGCACAGCTTACAGTAATGACAGCCCGAATCAGCCACAGAGTAAACGTTCACCGACCTGCTTCAAGGCACACATTTTCTGCTGTTAAGAGACATTAATATTTTTGCAAAACCTTTTTTTTTTTTAGTGTACTCCTAAATGTTACGATGATGATCGTGAATGCTTTTTGTTCACGTAAATACAGCAGTACGGAAGATACCTGACCAGAAAGTACAAGAGGGTGAACTGACTGGGTAGACAGCAGAATTAATTTTCAGAAAGTATAAGAAAACAGGAAGGATGCTTTGCTTTTGTCTTCATACTAATACTTATAATTTGACTTAAATTGTAGAGTTTGAGTATCCTTCCTTAAATGTGTTACTGCTGATCAGAGCAATAGCAATATGCTTAGTTTTGATACATGTTTCCAGATTCTTCCCAAAAACAGAATTCTTCTTCTCTCAGCAGCTCGCCGTGGCAATGAGCTCCATGCATGGTAATGACATCATGGTGTTTGATTGGAACTCAAACACTGGAAATGTGAGGAGGATGCAGTGAAGTGGGGGTTGGATTCTTGGCAGGACACTGGGCTCCATGGGCTAGATCTGACCCAGAGGTTGACACCTGAGGAGTCCCATGTCATGGTCTGATGTTCACTCTGTGGTCTCCTTTACAAAAATAACACCAGTAGTTATCAATTTCTCTGTGTTAGAATTGTTCAAGCCTCAGAATATACTCATCAAGCATCTCTGAGCACAGTCTGAATGCAGTGTTCCCAATGAAGCTGCAGTGCTTACTTATATAATTATATTTATATAATTACATTATAATTACCCTCTGTATTATCCTCTATCCCATTTTTTATTCATTTTAACATCTTGTTTGCATTTTGTTAATTCCCTTCTCTCTGAATCCTGCTAAGCTCCTGGCCTCAGTGATGTATTGTGGTGATGCAGCTCCAGAGGTGCACTGTCATCCAAGCAATTACTGTTGTCCATTATCAACTAATTTCCATTGTCTATTAAAAAACCCAAGGTCACACTCTTCCTCTGCAGCTTTGGGCTGAGCACCCCAAAAAGTATGCTGCTAGTAATTACTAGTTAAATACTAAAACAGACGAATTGCAAACACATTAGCAGCACTTCAGCTATGAAGATTACACTAGAGGAGGAGATTATCACAATGGCAGATCCCTGAAGGCTAAGCAGTTGCAATTCCTATTTGCATGCCTGGAGAGTGAGTGCAAGAGGGCTGCTTTGACACAGTAGAGTAACAACACAAAGAACTGCAATGGAGGCATGCATGGAAAGCAGGCTCCCTCTGCACTGTAAAACAGATCCTACACTGTCATGGTCTTAGTTCCAAATGCTATGAATAAAAACCTCATCTGCAAGAAACATTACAGCTTTATCTTTCTGCAAAAGAAGAGAAAACGCCAGTGGAGTAAAGGCACATAACCAAGTAGCAGCAAAAAAGAGGGCCATCCCTCTAAGGCACACCTGCAACCCTGGGATGTGGCAGGGTTGATGCAACGCCTCTATCAGTTAGAAAGAGAAGGAGACAAGCAGAACATCACATCCAGGACAGGACAGGCTGCTGCCCATTGCTGTTATTTCATCTCCAAATGAGCATAGGAACCCTCCTTTGGGAAGGAGCTCAGCACTGAGAAAAGTTGGAACTACTACATCCTATGCTTCTACTTCTGTTAAATATTTTGCAACATCATCACATCCGGTACTGCTTGAAACAATGTGGTTAACATCCTTACTACTTACGAGGCCAATCATCGCCACAGGCAGAGCTGAGCTCCTTGAATATGGAACTGTGTCTCAAGGGCAACTTCTGCCAACGGCAGACATAAGATTTTGCATGGATTAAAGCTTATCATGCATTGTGTTGAAAGGCTCTTCACAGTCTTATCCCTTATCGAACCTGACCTGTATCATGAAGCACATGAAGGACAAGATTCTTCCCCTTTACCTCCACAATATTTTTAAGTCTAATACTCAAAACAAGGCATACGTTGCATAAGGATTTGTAAGAGCCCACCAAATGCTGGTAGATACTGTTTAATGTATGCTTACTCTCAGTTTTCTTTTATCTCCTGGCAATGTTACCGATACTATTTATTCTTCCTAGCTATTTTTTAATCATTTTCAGGAGATAATGTGTGTTTATTAAGTAGATCAATATTTTGCATGCTGTGCTTTCAGGAAAGCCAGATAAATTATAGACTTTGCTTGACATTTGTCTCCCAGTGCAATAACATGTCTCAGAAACTCAAGTAAATTTACAAGCTAAGAACTCCCTTTTCCTGAGTCCAAGCAAACAATCCTCTATCATTGCTGGCAGAAACAAAATGCATTTCTCCCTTATCAGTTATATTGTTGTCAATGAATTGCAAAAACACTGAATTCTTTTCTCAAGCATTCCTTGTACACAGAAACTGCATTAGCCCCTCCTCCTCTGGTCCTCTTGAACCACTCCATCCTTGGAGATGGACCAGGAAACCTCTGCCAAAGCTTTCATCTCCACTTGTTGCTTCTACCTGAGTGCTGAGATGGAACTCGTTTGGACCCGGTGCATCAACTTCTAACAGCTCCTAATTGCCTAACTATCTGCTCTGGCATAACGATAAAACCTTTTAGCATTCTGTGTTACCCCTGGGAAAACATATTTCTGGTCTCTGATGCGACCTTCAGCTTTTTCTCTTAATACCAATGGCAAAGACCTCATGCAGCTCTTTGCGATGACAGCCTCATCTATCATACCCTACTCGTGCCTCTTAACGCCTATTTCACCTCTGCATCGCTGCGCTGTTTCTGTGATATAAGGACACTGATCCCGTTTATCTTTGTTCCAGTTACTGGCTACCCAGCCCAGCTTAATTTTTGTATGCCATTTTCTTAACTCACAGAAGATTTTCTTGTGTGACTTTTTTTTTTTTTTTCTCACAACTAAGCTATGACAAACAGCACTGGACAAAAGACCTGAACGTTTTTTAAAAGGAAAGCAATAATCACAGATTCCCTCACTCTCTTTACACATATGAAAGCATGCATTCATTTAAGAAAATGTTTTTGGATATATTGCTGCTTACATAGGTAGTTTTAGTTATTCAGGCCTCCAGCACATTGGGAGGCTCACAAAGGGGAAGAGAGGAGATGATCTGAAATAAAAACCTGTGAGTCCTTACATCCAAATCTCTGAGCAGATGATATGTCTGATCACTGTATTTGTCTGTTTGCAGAAGGGACTGAAAGGCTGACATGCAGGAGGGAACCTGCTCTCAGCAGACTCAAAGGACCAGGTTGTCATTTATGTCAAGCTTCCTCCTGCACTACTCTTGTCAGAGTGATGTGAGGGGGAGCTAAAATAAATGAAAATAAGGATGATGATGACACCTCTTATCTCTTAGGCCATCTTTCCAACAATTCAGCTTTTCCCTGGTGTATATTTCCTATATACTGTGTAGACCTGTCTAAGCCCCAGGCTATACTATCCATCACAAGTGATCAGCTCAAATGCTCAACTGATGGCTCCAGTTTCCCCATTCTTAACTGAAGTTTTTCATAATTTTGCCCTTTTGTTCTATGTTTTCTCAGCTGAATCCTGTATCTGCAGGCTGCTCCATCCCTTGGGTTAAGAAGCCCATCCAGGCTCTTTGAATCTTGTCTCACTAAGCAGTTTCCCCTTCATCTTCTGTACTCAAATATCAGCAACCAACAGAGAGGAGAAATTCCTACATCTCACATGTGTTTAATGTCTTCTCGAAGAGCCCACAGTAGTGCTCTGCTTCCAGGGAGCAATATCCCATTGCAAACCCAAGTCTACTTTTCTTGTAACAGGCTTTTGACTGTCTTTTTTCCCCAGACTTTTATAAGCATATCCTTTTCCTCCACTTCACTCAAATGTATTAATGTATATTATTCAGAGATTAAATTAACTCCATTATTTGTGACTGTTCATCACCTACATGTGCCTTTGTAGTCTTTACTTTCCTGCCTATTACTCACAGCTCCTCCCTTCATAGCTTCACACACAAATTCATTAACAGGCTGTTTACTCCCTCATCAGAATCATGAAACGAAGATGCTAAATAAGACCTGACCTAACAAAGACAGCTGCAATGAGCAATTCCTTGTAAGAAGAGTCTTTGCCATTTATCAAAAACTTTGTGCTAACTTTCAGTGCTCCCTGAACTGTTTTCACACTGAGGCAGTTTCTACAAGTTTTCAAATTTAGACTTGCTGCATTATTTCATAGAATTATAGAATCAGCAAATGGCTTGGGGCTGGAAAGGACCTCAAAGATCACCTAATTCCAATCCTCCTGCCACAGGCCCTCTTTTATACCCTGACACAATTTGGTGAAGGAGGTCCATACCACAAACCAAAGAGTTCTTCACGACATTAAACTGATCTCTGCAGATGCTCCCTCCAAATCGATAGGAAAAGCTCAATACATCTGCGGAGTCAGCAAGGGCATTCACCACCACCAGCCATCCTCAGCTCTCTTGGAATCGGGGAGGTCATGTGTAGGGTACACAGCCCTGGGCTGTTGGAGGGTGTGAGTCAATTGGAGAGAGTCCAGGCAAGGCTCACAGATTTTCAAAAATACATTGTATATCTGAGAAAAAATTTGAAAGAACTCGGATCGTCTAATTTATAGAGGCAGAGAAGATGTAACCTCTCTCAGGAACTGCATGGATATAATTAAACTTCGCCTTCGGACAAAAGAATGAACTAGATGACCTTTGGAGATTCTTCCATTCCTGTTTTCTCTGAAGCTTTGATTGCATAGATCGCCTGCCAAGCGTCCCTTACAGAAAGCTGCCTCTTGGGCTTGTGCCTCTCCTTGGACCCTCTTGCCCAGGCAGAGGATGCTCGCTCTCCTGCCAAATGTGCATCATTTCTTTGTGACATCTACATCAGAGAAGGGGGACACTTCTGGAAGTCACATCTGGTAGTGAAGGTCTGAGTCACATACTGGACAGGGAAGCTGCTTGTGGCTTTGCTGCCTACTGCACAGCTGAGTCTGCCCAGTGCTGGAGCAGGGCATTCCTCAAGTCCTGCTATACTGATGCTATTGGCACTTTTTTTTATATACCTGCAATTGTTCCCTTGGTCTTTCTAATGGAGAGGCATTGTGATATTTGGCACGTTTTACTGCCTGAGATCACTCACTTCCAAGGAAGTGGTGGAGTTCCTGTCCCTGGAGGTTTTCAAGAAATGTGGAGATGTGGCACTGAGGGACATGAATAGTGAGCATAGTGGGGATGGGCTGATGGTTGGACTAGATGATCTTAGATGTCTTTCCCAACCTTAATGATTCTATGACTCTAGCCTCTGTTTCTGCTAATAGAGAAAAAAAAATTTCCTAATGATTTTTCTCTTTACAAATAAGGCCGTGCATCATTCTCCACTCTGTTATCACACTGCAAGCCAGATCCCATAGACTCTTCCTTGCTACATTCCCAGCATGCTCATGAAGAAACATCTACCATGCTGCATCTATCCCCATCCCAAAACAGTTCTTTTTTATGTTCTCTTGGATTTCTGAATTTGCACAGTTTATTTACAAATATAAATGATTTAACTATAATACGTCTGACATGTTTTCTTTCATAATAATGCCCATGAGCCTCAGATTAAATCTGCTGCTTAATTACTTTGCACTCAGAGAACGTTTCTTTGCTCTTCTTGGAGCAATGCTTTTGATTCTGTTTGGGATCTCTGCTGCCCCTTCCATCTCCTCCTCTGCTTTTCCAGGGATTTCCAATGCTTCTTTTTCTCATCCCTGTCTGCGTGGGCTGCATACAGCCATACAGATCTTATCTGGAAACAGTTGTCAGCGTAGGCATTTGGGGGGATTTGGTTTTAATCAGACGCTTTATGTAACTCTATGTAGCTCTTCTATTTGATCATCCAAAGAGAGGAAATACCAATGTTTGCTTTAGAGATCTCTGCTCAAGAGCAAGTTGTGTTATCCAGCCTAGGGAAGAGATGTACCTCTTGGTGAAACAAGCACACAGAACCTTTTATTTGATCACAGAGATTCATGTAATCTCTTCCCTTTATCCCTCTGCTCATTTACCTACAAATCATTTTCTCCCCATCCTCCAGCTACAGCCTTTCATCTCCTCACAGCTCTCCTTCTGCTATGGCTCTCTGCTGAACCTTATCCCCAAGCATCCCCAGGCCACCTCATCCTTCCAGTTCACTTTTTCCCCAGCAGTACAGCTCCTGCCCTCCTGGAGAGCCCATTACTTCTTCCACTTTCTGCCCCTGGAAAGACACCAAGGATTTCAGCTTGCTATACAAACATATCTCCTGACACATCCTGCTCGCTGGTAAAGATGGTACAGCTGCCTGCCACCAAAAGACAGAGGAGCATATATGCACACTAACAAAGAGAGCAGTGTATTTTGCTGCTTCCTTTCCCACCTGCAACCAGGCTTGCCAGGCCCTGAGAGCCAGAGGGGCATCAGTAAAGGAGACTGGATTTGCAATTCCTATTGCAACGTCAATTCTCATCCTGACTGTCACTGCTCCCCTATGCAAAAGCAGGGTTTGATGGCTCTGCCATCCACTATGATGTTGAGGTCAATGGAGAGCAGATACCAGGCCCTACGAAGTCAGGCTGGGCACTGCCTGACTACGCTTCCTGTAAATGCTTAACCCCCTTGCCAGAACCCACCTACATAAAAATCACCTTTAGTATCCAAAGGAATGCTATGATCACTATGGAGATACTGGCAGCTGGCCTTGCCCCAGTCTATATCAATATCACACATAAGTAACACTTTCTGTAGTTGTTGTCTGGTTCTTATTAAAGACTGCTTGTAAATCTACATACAGCAATCTCTCTAAGAAGCAAAATGTGCCATCTGTATGTATTTCTACAGGGCTACAAACCTGGCTCTTCTGCCCACCAGGCAGCACTTGGATGAAATGCCATGAGCAATGGTCTGAGCAATCAGGCAGCAAAATGAGGAGGCAGAGAATGGATTATCCAGTCCTCATTGTTCAGTACCCAAAACCTATTTACTGGATTTTATTTTTTCCCCAGTAAAAATACTCCACTCTATAAATCTCTGGGAGTTAAAGGAAATGAAATAAATAAAAGAAGAAAACCTTGAATATAGTGTGGCAATATCTTAGGTGAGATCAATTTGCAGAGCCTTTCAGAAATGAAGAATAGGATTATAATGGATTATTCTACTACAAGCTCTTGATGTTTTGTGTAAAAGCTCTATTTTTTTCAGAGGAGATGTTTAATGCCAACTGCTGAAAACCTGTAAAACACAGTACTTATAGGCTCCATGTGCTGCCTTGAAGGTGTGAGTGAACTTGCATGCAGAGGATAGATATACATTCAGCAGCAGTAGAATTTCTAACAGAAGAAACAGTATTAAAGTATTTCTATTATGACACTTAAACACTACAAATCCCAAGTGAAATCTTACTTTAATGGTTATGAAACTTGTGCAATATCCAAACTGAAAGAAAGAGGATTATAAAGTAGAGGAAAAAAAATGCTGCTGTATCATTGAAGTGTCAATCATGTCCAACAGTGGACTACACATAGAAGTATTCAACCCTGTAAATCCTGGAAAATATCATTACCCCTTGGAAAACTTCACTACTCCATCCATCTGTCCAATATCTTTGCCTAGGGTCACCACCTAAGAGCATCAGACTTGCCAACTGTACTGAAAGATACATTCACATCCAGAAATGCAAATGGAAAGAAAAATACAGAAGTTTTTGCATTAATGGGATAAATCTCTTTTCCCCACCAGTAATTGGCAACTGAAAGTCTTTGTTTAAATGAAACAGTGCAATGCACCAAAAATCCATGTTCGTGACACCTTCCACCCAATCCCAACCCTTGGGTCTCTCCAGAGAGTCTGGAGCAAAAATGAGGCACACAGTGCATCTTCTGTTTTCCAAGGCAGCCTAAATGAAGATTTAAAACAACATCCAGCTGATGCTAAGTGGTCAGAGGCTTTAAACACCCAGGGAGCCACTGTTTTACATGTAAAATAGCAAGAAAGCAGCACCTGCTTTCTTTGTAACATCAGATTGAGTGCTCTTCATTTAAAATCTCATCAGCATAATCACCTCTCTCTTAAAGAGAGAAATGTTGTGCCCAGTAATGACTTATGGGCACTAGAAGCCATTATCTTTGCTTCATAGTGCTATAGTTGTCACTACATCAATTGTATAGACCGATTTAAGTTATTCACATTATTAAGGTGCAACAGTTAACAATACAAACGATGCTCTTCAGATCGCAACAAAACCTCTCATGGATTCTATGTAAGTACTTGTCCTGTGAGAGGATATAAGTAGTTTCTTAAGTTTGGGTTCCACATAAAAACTAAACATATGAACGGAGCAAAGAAAAATGTTATTTATAATACTAAATATCATACCGTTCCCCAAAGTGACAAGATCAATATTGCAACTTGGCTGTTGCTACTGCGACAGATGGTGCAGTTAAAATACTGAGCACATCTTCTGAGAAGAAAAAAAATCATAAGTGAGGACAATGTATGTTGTCCTCATCCAATTTGCATTTTATGCTACTAACAAACAGGAGAAAAAAAGTAGAAAACAGTGTTGCATTTCTCTTTCAAATATAACAAAACACTTAAAAGGACTGTTGCATCTCTTTTAGAATAGGGAAGTGAGGGATGCTTGCAGCAGCCTAAAGTCTGTCAGAAAAGAGTTTTCATTTCCTTCCCAACTGTGTTTTGCACTAATTTTACCAGGGCTCTTTCATTTTTAATAGACGCCTGTGCAAGAACTGATGAGGTTGGAAAGATTACTGATGTCTTTGTGAGCACTCTCTGCTGAGAGCCTTTTGCAAAATGCACCTGAGCACAGCTTGGGTAAGAGTCAGTTGTCTCCTGATCCTCTAGACATTCCAAATGAAGATTAGCTGAGATACTTACTGAGGGTCAGCAATCACAAAGCTCATTTTGCTGCTCGAGATCCTCCCAGATGAAAAAGTCGAGGCTGAAAGTCATCTTCGAGTACTTTGCCAACTGAGATTATTCAATGACAGAAAGGCTCCCATTTTTCTACCTATCAAGATGTCCAATTTGTTTTAATTATCTCCACTCACCCCCACCACTAGAGCTTAATTCTCCATTGCGAGTTTTTAGGAGGTGCAGCAATTGGCCTTGCTCTATTTATTTGTTTTCTCATTTAGATTACGGTGTTCAGAAGAAGAGGCATCAGAGAATAAATCAGGAGGAACTGTTTGTATTAATCACCACTTTATGGAAGATTTTCTGGGTAAACTTAGGCTTGACACTTTCATTTCTCACACATTTTTAAGATGATAACTTCTCAAAGCAAATTCTGTTCAATACGTTCTCTCACACTTCCAAGCAATTTGGGGCAGGCAGGTGACACAGAGATCATTGTCTCTCTCTGCCCTCACTCCATCCTCCACCTTTTTTTGGATTAGCTGGAAAAGGAGAACATTTCCTTTCAAATATCTCTGTATTGAAAACTTTCTTCTGCAAGAAATTTCTAATCAAATCTTTGAGGCAAACCCAATGCAAAACTTAGAAAATTAGTATCAGCAAATAAAAGAATTCATAGCATTACAGAATGGTTTGGGTTGGAAGGGACCTTTAAGATCATCCGGTTTCAACCCTCCTCCTACAGGCGGGGACACCTCCTTCTAGACCGGGTTGCTCACAGCCCCATCCAGGCTGGCCTTGAATGCTTCCAGAGAGAGGACATCCACAACTTTGCTGGGCAACCTGTTCCAGTGTCTCATCACCCTCACAGCGAAGTACTCTTTCCTATTTGCATCTGGCTCCCAGATGCAGCAGGCCCTGCTTTGTAGCTGTCTTCACTGCCCACCTTCTGTTACTGAGGGCAGAGCTACCATGTGCTTATACCGAGCATATCTGCTGCAGCTGGAGTAACACTGCCCCATGGGTATGTACACCACCACCAGAGTGCACAAACTAACTCCAGAGAATTACAGAATCACAGAATCATTAAGGTTGGAAAAGACATCTAAGATCATAAAGCCCAAGTACAACCCATCTCCACCATGCCCACTGACCACGTCCTTCAGGGTCACATCTCCATGGTTCTTGAACACCTCCAGGGACAGTGATGGGACCACCTCCCAGGGCAGCCTATTCCAATGCCTTACCACTCTGAGAAGAAATTTTTCCAAATATTCAACCTAAACCTCCCCTGGCACAACTTGAGATCATTCCCCCTCATCCTATCACTGCTACCTGGGAGCAGAGGCTGACCCCCACCTCACCACAATCTCCTTTCAGAGAGTTGTAGGGAGTGATAAGTTCTCCCCTGAGGCTCCTCTAATCCAAACTAAAAAAATCCCAGTTCGCTGAAATTGTCTTTCATCATCATAACACAGTGTTTTGCCAGCCTTATAATGTTCATTTCCTCACCTCAAGTCAAGACAGCTCCACCAGCAGGATTTAATATTGCCGGTGTGATCTAAGTGCAGTGTTTGTACAGATGTAGTTTATGGTAGGCAGGGGTAGGATGTCACACTGAAATAAATATTCCCCCATAGCCATCTAGTGCAGATGCAGTTCTGTCAACACAGAGGAATCTCACAGATACACCACTTCTTGTAGAGAAGCAACTGTAACATTATAAGGTATGTATTATAATGCATGGCATGTATAACGTATCTTTTTCTGTTAAGATCACTGCTTCTACACAAGGAGTGTTACCTCACCAATGCTCCCAAAGGTAAAATACATGTTTAGACAAGGCCACAGGCTTGATGTTGAGTTTTGAACAGGCCACACAAACCACACAAAACCACTCCCCATCCCAGGGGTACGTACACTGTAGGAAGGTGAACATCCTTACCAACCTTTTCGAGGACAAATTCTGTCTAGTTGATTTGTGTTTGAACTGCCAACTGCTGCAGCCCCACTAATTGAATTTACTATACATAGGACATCTGCCAGCTACTGTAGGTTTCTTTCTACAGTCAGTCCACTCATTCAGATTCCTGCTGGATTGCGTTGTCTCTAAGTGTTAAGGACTAGGGTGGAAGAATGGTGGCTAACCTTAGCCACTGGGGAACTTCAGAAGATGGAGCATGTTAAGGTGCTTTGATTTACACTCCAGACAAAAATAAATGATGTATGCAGTTAGTAATGAAAATAATTAATATCTGAGCAACTGGTAGAAGACAATCGGGAAGTAGGGTAAAGGAAATAAAAAGGTGCTTTGGAAGAATCATGTCAGATAGGTACAAGGAGAAATATATATTTATAGGAAACAAATAATTGTTGTTTAGATGTTGACAGGTAAGGCTAAGAAAGAGAAACAATAACAAATCCAAGTGATCTAACAGAAAAAGTGCTGCTATGCTCCAGTGCTGCTGTGCACAACATAGTCAATCTTGATGTCCAAATCTGGGAACAAATCAAATGTCTAATAGATCAGAATTTATCCTGTCTCTATAAATTTCTATTTTTGCTGAATTAAAAAANTAATTATGTGGTGTGTGAAGTTATTGATCTGGTAGTTAAAACAACTGTTTTAAAAATTCACTCAGTTACAACCTGTTGGGTTTTGTCATGATGTCAGTCTTAAAGCTTACCGATATCAGTGCAATAGAAAAGAAGCCATTCCTAATTAGATCTTCTTAATGTGATACTGTTCACTATAGATTGATTTTCTCTTTTCCTGCTATTTCCAAATGAGTTAGGAGAAGTTTCATCTTTGTGCAAGCAGAGGTTAATTTCTACTGGCAAAGAAACAGAGACATTACACAAAGGGCTTACGAAAACCTCCTTCGGCAGCTTTGTTGGATCACCTCAGTGTTAAGTTTCAGTACCATTAGCAGGTAAGCCTCAAGCTTCAAGCTCCAATTGTATTGAAAGACTTGTGATATTACACAAACCTGTGCACAGTCTGAAACTTTTTCTTTAATGAACATAGACTGCACTGCGGAGTCCATCTCTAAACCACGTCCCTTATCACCATGTCCATATGTCTCTTAACTAGCTCCAGGCATGGAGATTCCACCATCAGTTTGAGGAGCCCATTCCAATGCTTGACTACTCTCTCCATGAAGAAATTCTTCCCAATGCTCAACCTACACCTCCTCTGGTACAACATGACGCCATTGCCTCACATTCTATCACTTGCCACCTGAGAAAGGAGACCAGCACCTCATCACTGCATTTTTCCTTTCAGGTAGCTGTTGGGAGAGATGAGTTCTCCTTTCAGTCTCCTTTTCTCCAGACTGAACAGCCCCAATTCCCTAAGCTGCTCTTCATAAACCTTTTTTTCTTGTCCCCTCACCAGCTTCATTGCTTTTCTCTGCATGTGCTCAAGTAACTTCATAACCTTCTAGTAGTGGGGAAGCTGAAACTGAACACAATACTTCAGGTGAGGTATCACCAGCACCTTAACAAGTAAAAGAGGACAGTCGCTCGCCTAGTCCTGCTGGCCATACCATTCCTGATGCAGGAAAGGATGCCACTGGCCTTCTTGGCCACTGGAACACATTGCTGGCTCCAGCAATGGACAGCCAAGGCGCGTGCCAACTCCTCAGACCAGAGCACAGGGGTAATGCTGTCAGTTCATAAACCTCCTACCCACCTGGTACGAACAGTGCACTTCCACGAGCAACTGGGCAGAGCCAGCTTCCCTAATGCCACTTAAATGAAGGCCTAAGGGATTCAAAACTGAGATGTGAGACAAAACATGAATAGATTATTTTCATTCAGATAAGTGTGCTTGGACTCAAATGCACAGACATACAAAAAGGGTTAAATGAAGACCCAAACTCACTTCTGCCATGATCAGATACAAAAGCCAGTTTACTAAACACAGTGGTTTTGGGCAGGAGCCTTCCTTTACCAATCCAGAATTGATAAGCAGCTGCTTTTGCCTCATTAATGCTTATGTACCTCTAAATCAATGACACCATGATTTCCTCTACTTAGCTGAGATCAATTTTTTTCTATAAAACCTATACTATATTTTCTATAGAAAAAGACTTTGCAGAGAATTTTGTTATTATTTTTTCTTTCTGCATGGAATCTCCTGGTCTGCTGTCACACTGCAGATGTATCACACATGGTGGGAACCAGGAACTGGAGGGAAGCTGCTGGCTCAAGGAGATCCATCACTTATCTACCAATACATAATAAAGTGAAATAAAGTTCAGATTTCTACTGAATCTTCCCCATCATATTTAAACAGCTTGATCATTAAAAAATTCACCTTGGATATCATGATATAGAGGCCCTGCAGAGCAGTGCAATTGAAGATAAACTTCAACAAAAGCAAAGCAGGAAAAACGTTCACCTCTAAAAGGCATTGGGAAAAGAAACAGGAAGGTGAGAGAAAGGAAAAAAGTTTCATGCCATCACATAAGCACCACAGATTGATCTATCTCCTTTAGGTGAGTCAATCTGCCGGAGCCCTCTAGATTGCCCCACATTGTTCAAAGAGAAGTATTGATTAAACTGCAGCAGAAGCTGCTGTGCAAACACATCCAGGTGGTGTCCTGGCATGTGAGGAAATTTGGAAGGGTTAAATGTGAAGACAGCATCTCTGGGCGGTTGCTAGGAGACAACATCCTGACATCACACATCAGCCCGTGACAGCGTGTTCCAACCCAGCAGTCATCTGGTGAGTCACCAGTTGTGTGTATCATCAGGGNAAAAAAAAAAGACAGAAAAAAAATTGAAAAAGATACAGCAGAGATTTTTAATGCCAAGAATAGAATGTAGAACAAGAATAAGCGAAAAATAGCAAAGGAAAAGTGAGAAAAGAATTACAAAAAGCTCAGTATTACACAAGCATTGCCTTCTGTAATTAGAGGTGACTGTGTCAACAAGTCATAGCAGCCACATTTTAAACAGATTAACCTTGAAGTCAAATTCTGTTAGAGGCAGCAGAAATAGCGCTCTTGTTATAATCCTTTCCCTTGTCTAGGTAAATAGAGGGAAAAAAAAACAGAGCCAGAGCAGATGGGCGAGAAAGATCAGAGTCCTCCACCACTATCCAGTGGAGAGAAAGCTCTGCAGTGCCAGCAGTGATTTCCCTCCACTTTGAATGGTTTAAAGACTTCAACTATAGGGGATGGAATATGTCTTGATAGGATAGGATAGTTGGAAGGAGTCTTCAAAGATCATCTAGTCCAACTGCCTGACAACTTCAGGGCTAACCAAAAGTTCAAGCATCACAGAATCACAGGGGTTGGAAGGGACCTCCAGAGATCATCGAGTCCAACCACCCTGCCAAAGCAGGTTCCCTACACCAGGTCGCACAGGTGGGCGTCCAGGAGGGTCTTGAATATCTCCAGAGAAGGAGACTCCACAACCTCCCTGGGCAGACTGTTCCAGTGCTCCGTCACCCTCACAGTAAAGAAGTTCTTGTGCACATTGGTGCGGAACTTCCTATGCTCCAGTTTCTGGCCGTTTCCCCTTGTCCTGTCTTCACACACCGCTGAAAAGAGTCTGGCCTCACCGCTTTGCCCCCCACACCTTAGATATTTATAGACCTGGATCAGGTCCCCTCTCAGTCTTCTTTTCTCAAGGCTAAACAGACCCAGTTCACTTAGCCGTTCTTCATAGGGGAGATGCTCCAGGCCCTTCACCATCTTTGTGGCCCTCTGCTGGACTCTTTCCAAGAGATCCCTGTCTTTTTTGTAGTGGGGAGCCCAGAACTGGACACAGTACTCCAGATGAGGCCTTACCAGAGCAGAATAGAGGGGGAGGATCACCTCCCTTGACCAGCTGGCCATGCTCTTTTTAATGCAGCCCAGAATGCCATTGGCCTTTTTGGCCACAAGGGCACACTGCTGGCTCGTGGCCAACCTGTTGTCCACCAGGACACCCAGGTCCCTCTCTGCAGAGCTCCTCTCCAGCAGGTCATCCCCCAACCTGTACCGCTGCATGCAATTATTCCTCCCTAGGTGCAAGACTCTACACTTGCTTTTGTTAAACCTCATCTGGTTTCTTACTGCCCAGCTCTCCAGCCTGTCCAGGTCTGCTAATAAGCATATTAATAAGCATATTAGTAAGAGCATTAACCAAATGCCTCTTGAACAAACAGCAGGCATGGGGCATCAGCCACCTCTCTAGGTAGCCTGTCCCAACTGTTTGATCACCCTCATGCTAAAGAAATTTTTGCTGATGCCTAGCCTGAATATCCCCTGGTGCAGCTTTGTGTCTTTCCCACACATCCTCTTGGAATATGTTCAGAGAAGGTCAAGTAAGCTGGTGAGGGGTCTGGAACACAAGTCTTATAAGGAGGGGCTGAGGAAACTGGGATTATTTAGTCTGGAGGAGGCCAGAGGAGACTTATTACTCTCTACAACTACCTGAAGCGAGGTTGTGGCGAGGAGAGGGCTGGTCTCTTCTCCCATGTAACTAGAAAAAGGATAAGAGGGAATGGCCTCAAGTTGTATCAGGGAGATTCAGGTTGGATGTTAGGAAAAACTTCTCTGAAAGAGTGTTCAGGTGCTAGAACGGGCTGCCCAGGGAGGTAATGTAGTCACAGTCCCTGGAGGTGTTCAAGAAACATTTAGATGCTGTACTGAGGGGACATGGTTTAGAAGGAAATATTGGTGGGAGGTGGACGGTTGGACTGGATGATCTTGGAGGTCTTTTCCAACGTTGGTGATCCTATGATTCTCCCATCAGTTCCCAGTGAGCAGACAGCTCCTCCTCTTTTCCCAGCTAGCAGAATGTTTGAGATCAGGCCATATTCAGGCAAAACAACAAATAAAAATGTTGTTCACACCTATGCATGCTTGTACTTTACAGGTCTATTGCAAATTACTGCTGAAGAAGGGCTGTTGGAGAGGTGAGGATGAATTAACCAGAGCTACAAAGATGAGCAATAATCCTGTTCCTGCTGCATTGGACATAGGAAGCCCAGAGGAAAGTCTGTTAGCAGTACCATGATGGACAAGGAGCAATCAAAGAGAATGAGAAGCTAAACAGTTCAGTCAGAGAGCAGAGAAGCTAAACAGATTTCTTTTCACTTATCTTTCCCTTTGTAAGGTGAAGGGGAAATAACCATCCCAAGGTGACATTTTACAGGCAATGAAACAGAGGCATTTGCAAAAGCAGATGTATGGAGAAGAGAGGTGAAAGAACAGTTCAATAAATTAAAATGCAATAAATCACTCAGGCTGGCTGGTATCACTCCAAGAGTGGAGAAGAAATGAAGGTGAGAGACTGTTGAAAATGCACATTTTATTATGAAAGCCTTTGAATTGCAGCTCCAAAGCAGCATGGCACGGCCAAAGTAATGTCTGTCTATTAAAAAGGATGCTGGAGAGTGAAAGAGGGCTGGGAGCTCTGTGTTATATAGTCTTGCCCCAAAAATAAGGAAGGGAGGAGAGGGCACTGAGAGTAAAGGATGGGAAAAATCAATTCACAGCTTATTTTAAGGAGGAGGCAGATATGGCCAAACCCACAAACCACTGTAGTATTTGGCAGAGCAATTGAGCCAAATAAGATGAGAAGGGGAAGCTGGGGTCAAGCCACTAAATGCTTTACTCTTCCTCTGAACAGACATCACAAAAAAGCTGAAGAGGCAATGGCGGACTTCCAAAAAGCCCTTCCAAGCACACTGTCCTCAGGATGATATTTGGGAAATAACCCAGGGATGGGGGGGAATAGGCTTCTGTCACTGTTTGTTTGGGAAAGAAAGCACAATATTAGACATGGATTTTTTCTTGGCACAGTGCAGGATGATGGCAATGAGTCCTGAAAAGAGGGGGACTCACCTGACTGAAGCCATCCACACCTGAGCTCCCTGTGCAGCTCTCAAGTAAACAGCTCTCTGCCAATACAGTCAACAGGAGGCCTGGGGGAACCTGAGTCAGCAACCACACCATTTTCTCTTCTATAAAGAGAGCTGGAGTGACTGGGACAAATATACACACAGATAGGAATTTTGCTGGAATTTATAATTCAGAGAGGGAAATTCCATACAAACTGACATCACTGCTTTTAAGGCAGTTTTGAGCTTTTCTCATTTGTTTTTCCACTGCAAATACGTTCAAACCTATATAGACCATGCTGTTCTTACAGACCAGATTGGCAGCACAAAAGCATCCTCATTGTAGCTGTCCCCTGGTACTGAGGGATGTCACGTGAAGGTGATGGACTGTTGTTTAAAGGCACACAAGATGAGGACAAAATGTTCCTGAGCTCCTCAGTGCAGGATCAGCTCACTGCAGGAGTTCACCCTCCTCACCTCCTTACAGAAGAGCAGCAAACAGGCTTGGCGGGGAAGAAGGACCAACAGTGCCAGACTGCTGGAGTACTTTCCTAGAGAGCTGTAATCCGCTCAGCCAGGGATGAAGCTCCAGGGGGAGAGCAGAACCTTCTAACCTACTTTTCTCTTCAGACAGAAATTAAAATGCAGCAGCTGATTCCCTGTGGAAGGCAGTGCTGTGAGCCAGCTCTTCACACCATAGCTGAATCCTGCAGAGCATCCCATGCAAGGGATCTTGCAGAGGTCAGCCTGGCTCATAAGTTACCAAGCCTCCAGGCAAGCTGGTCAGCAGGCCACGAGAATCTTATTTACTTAAAGGAGAAAAAACAAACAAACAAACAAACAAAACAGAACGAGGATTTTATCTGATTTATTCTTGGTTTCATCTGAAAAATCCTTTTTTTTTTCTGACCTTGTTTTTTAAGATGGCCGCAATCCTACCAACGCAATAAATGTCCCACTGACCTCACTGTACACGATGAGGCTCTTTAACTGACAGAGGAAACCCCAGGGACAGGGTCAGGCACCAGATCACCCTGCAGACACTAACCCATATCCAACACTGTCAAACCTCAAAGCAGACCGCACATCACAGCAACTACCTCAAATCTTTTTGGATTTCCATAGACATTTATCAGCCTCTTCTCCCCCGATTCTCCACCTCTAAATTTAGGATTCAACCAAACTAAGAAGGCAATAAGATTTTGAGAGATGACTGCCTTGATAAAGCTTCTCTCCTTAATTTGTAGGCAAACAGTCCCTGCACTCCATTGGATTCTGGCTGCCAGAACTATTAGATCAGCTAAACAGCTTGAAGGGGTCAGGCCAAAACTCACAGAATAATTTAAATGGTAATCCAAGGCCTGTTTAACTTGAGGAGTGAAAATCACCACTTGCAGTGCTGCTTTCAGCATTTTCAGTCCATCACTTTGGACCACCAAGGTCAAGTACTCAGCTGGGACTTCAGGATGTGCAGCCTACATACATGAGCAGTGCAGAGCCACCCCTTATCCTCCCTGTGCTCTTAGTCATAGAATTATAGAATCACAGAATCGTTTGAGTTGGAAGGGACCCTTAAAGGCCATCTGGTCCAACTTCCCTACAATGAACAGGGACACCTACATCTCCATCAGGTGCTCAGAGCCCCATCCAGCCTGACATTGAATGTCTCCAGAGAAGGGGCATCCACCTCTCTGGGCAACCTGTGCCAGTGCCTTCCCACACTTACTGTAAAAAACTTCTCCCTTACATCCAATCTAAATCTGCCCTTTTTTAGCTTAAAACCATTTCCCCTACTCCTCCACTTCCAGTCCTCTGCTAACGTGGAAGACAATTGAGCTGCTTTCTTTGTGCCTGGGGAATTCTCTGGATGTCTCACATGCAATTATTTTTGGCCCCATTTGCAGTCCTCACATCTTGGGAATTTGTATGTAGGCACTGAGGATCAAGGGAGTGGGAACTTCCAACACTTCTAATCTGCAATCAAGTCTGACTCACAGAAATCTATTTACAAAATCAAATACATTTCTCACACAAACATATACACAGAAATTTGCAAAACCTCAAATTGCTTGAAGTTTGAAGCTAAGCTCAGTTCTACCAGTGCCAGAAGGAGTTTAGTCATACCAAGCACTGTATAAGGTGAGTGTATTTATAGGCAAGCATAAACAGTTATGATTTATGATATGGTTTGTATCATTTTTTTTCCGTTTTTTAACTTGGTATGCAGCTTCTAGGCATACCTTTTCATATATTGCAAAGATTGCAGTACTTTAATAGTTGGCATTTCTTTATCATTCTTGCAAAGATCCCAAAGCAATCTAAACAAACAAGAATGTCTCATATCACCATAACTCCTTTTAATTATTTCCATTTCAGTTCCTGGGGAAGCTAACAAGTGGACTGCCTAGAATGAGATAACAGCAAACCTTGGAACAGAAATTTGGAGCTTTGGCTCTGAACTCTGACCTAACCATTAATTATAGTGGCTCCCATAAAATTTCAACAATTTTTACTCATGCAGACAGAAAGGAGGAAAAAAGCCAACAACATAAGGAACTGTATTTTCTAATTAGTTCTCTTCTAATTATCCAGAGAAAGCTCCAGTGGACAGGGGGACAAGCTTAAGAGACCCAGATTCATTTGTGTTTTTTTCACAATTATTCTGAGCAAACACAGTCTCTGTGGGTCAGTTTCTTTCCTGAACTATGAGTTAATGGTACTGCCCTGTTCAGCAAGTGTATTGTTGGATTAACCCATCACTAGATCTATTGCTATTGCTGCAGGTTTTTAAGAACCATTGAACATCTGCATGCTAGGACCAAGCTAAAATTATTCTTTACTGTAGTTGAAGTTATCTTGATTTATCAGAAACTATTTCTTGAAGCTTTCCCTCAGCAGAGCTCTTTCCTCAGCTCTGCAGATTTGCACTTAAAAATAAGTGAGATGATTGTATCCCACCAGCTCTTTTGAGCAGGGTAATTGGCAATTACTTATTTTTGACATATGCAGGAAATCTAGTAAAGCATAATTCAAATTCTGTTACCAGAGATGAACTCCTTTTGCTGAACACTGCTCATCTCTGCATCCAATATCCCTGGCAGTTTTAATTCAAATCTCAGAAGTATTATGTGCAGCACATTGTTTCTTATCTACAAGTTCCACGCTACAGAAATTCTTTTGTTGCATAACCTTGAATCCTTTTCCTATACTTTATGAAACTCTTTGCTGGTTGAAGAGAAAACAGAACTGATTTTATCTTCAGCTTCTTTAGTTTCACAGCTGAAAGTTTCTGTACAAAGTGCATTAATTATCTCCTGCTCTTGTTATAAACAAATAGATCTAGCCATGCAAATTGCCAAACAGCAGCTAATCTTACTAAGATGATTTTTAATGAGAGTACGAACAAAAGTGCCCACAGACATGCCTGGTGGAGCTCTACCTAGAAACCAGAGTAATAGGCTCATTACAAAAAGATTACACATTAGATATGCTGCTCCCTCAGTGAGCAAAATACGTGAGTGCAGATTAGCTGTGCACATTTAGAAAAAATAATTTTGCCAATGGCAAATTATACTTTGGGCCATTTGATGTAATGGATATGCAGCACATTATTGCATCTTAGCTGCGTCCAAGCCGTGATGGATTATCCCAAGTATTAAATCATGCAGTGGCTGAATAACACCCATTAGCGGGTATTTCACTTTTGTAAAACCAAACTTGGTTTGAAGACTGCATTAACTCCGGACAAAAAGTTAAAATTAAGCCCATCTCTGATTAGTAAAAGAGTTCAGCTTATTTCTGAAGAAATTATGAAAATGATTTGAAAATACTGGAAGTTACATTGAATGGTTCGGGATTTTTCCCATATTTCTTCAACTACAATTCTTAAAAGAAAGAAACATGGAAATCCAAATGACATTTAAAGGGAAAGTTTGGTACATAAACATAGAAAACTGTTCCTCCCAACACCAGCTGAAGACAGGTAAGAAGACAAAGAGAAGACTTTGTCCTCAGTGTGATATGTAAAGAGAAATTTCCACTCCACAGAAATATCTGCCAAAGTTTTAGAAGTGCACACAGATTAAAATAACTGAATTTACTACAAAATAGAATACCACATTTCTGACATTAATGTTTATTGAGAATTTCTGTACAATATAATTATGTGGTGTGTGAAGTTATTGATCTGGTAGTTAAAACAACTGTTTTAAAAATTCACTCAGTTACAACCTGTTGGGTTTTGTCATGATGTCAGTCTTAAAGCTTACCGTTATCAGTGCAATAGAAAAGAAGCCATTCCTAATTAGATCATCTTAATGTGATACTGTTCACTATAGATTGATTTTCTCTTTTCCTGCTATTTCCAAATGAGTTAGGTGAAGTTTCATCTTTGTGCAAGCAGAGGTTAATTTCTACTGGCAAAGAAACAGAGACATTACACAAAGGGCTTACGAAAACCTCCTTCGGCAGCTTTGTTGGATCACCTCAGTGTTAAGTTTCAGTACCATTAGCAGGTAAGCCTCAAGCTTCAAGCTCCAATTGTATTGAAAGATTTGTGATATTACACAAACCTATGCAGAGTCTGAAACTTTTTCTTTAATGAACATGGACTCCACAGTGCAGTCTATCTCTAAACCATGTCCCTTATCACCATGTCCATATGTCTCTTAACTAGCTCCAGGCATGGAGATTCCACCATCAGTTTGAGGAGCCCATTCCAATGCTTGACTACTCTCTCCATGAAGAAATTCTTCCCAATGCTCAACCTACACCTCCTCTGGTACAACATGACGCCATTGCCTCACATTCTATCACTTGCCACCTGAGAAAGGAGACCAGCACCTCATCACTGCATTTTTCCTTTCAGGTAGCTGTTGGGAGAGATGAGTTCTCCTTTCAGTCTCCTTTTCTCCAGACTGAACAGCCCCAATTCCCTAAGCTGCTCTTCATAAACCTTTTTTTCTTGTCCCCTCACCAGCTTCATTGCTTTTCTCTGCATGTGCTCAAGTAACTTCATACCCTTCTAGTAGTGGGGAAGCTGAAACTGAACACAATACTTCAGGTGAGGTATCACCAGCACCTTATCAAGTAAAAGGGGACAGTCGCTCGCCTAGTCCTGCTGGCCATACCATTCCTGATGCAGGCAAGGATGCCACTGGCCTTCTTGGCCACTGGAACACATTGCTGGCTCCAGCAATGGACAGCCAAGGCGCGTGCCAACTCCTCAGACCAGAGCACAGGGGTAATGCTGTCAGTTCATACACCTCCTACCCACCTGGTACGAACAGTGCACTTCCAGGAGCAATTGGGCAGAGCCACCTTCCCTAATGCCACTTAAATGAAGGCCTAAGGGATTCAAAACTGAGATGTGAGACAAAACATGAATAGATTATTTTCATTCAGATAAGTGTGCTCGGACTCAAATGCACAGACATACAAAAAGGGTTAAATGAAGACCCAAACTCACTTCTGCCATGATCAGATACAAAAGCCAGTTTACTAAACACAGTGGTTTTGGGCAGGAGCCTTCCTTTACCAATCCAGAATTGATAAGCAGCTGCTTTTGCCTCATTAATGCTTATGTACCTCTAAATCAATGACACCATGATTTCCTCTACTTAGCTGAGATCAATTTTTTTCTATAAAACCTATACTATATTTTCTATAGAAAAAGACTTTGCAGAGAGTTTTGTTATTATTTTTTCTTTCTGCATGGAATCTCCTGGTCTGCTGTCACACTGCAGATGTATCACACATGGTGGGAACCAGGAACTGGAGGGAAGCTGCTGGCTCAAGGAGATCCATCACTTATCTACCAATACATAATAAAGTGAAATAAAGTTCAGATTTCTACTGAATCTTCCCCATCATATTTAAACAGCTTGATCATTAAAAAATTCACCTTGGGTATCATGATATAGAGGCCCTGCAGAGCAGTGCAATTGAAGATAAACTTCAACAAAAGCAAAGCAGGATAAACGTTCACCTCTAAAAGGCATTGGGAAAAGAAACAGGAAGGTGAGAGAAAGGTAAAAAGTTTCATGCCATCACATAAGCACCACAGATTGATCTATCTCCTTTAGGTGAGTCAATCTGCCGGAGCCCTCTAGTTTGCCCCACATTGTTCAAAGAGAAGTATTGATTAAACTGCAGCAGAAGCTGCTGTGCAAACACATCCAGGTGGTGTCCTGGCATGTGAGGAAATTTGGAAGGGTTAAATGTGAAGACAGCATCTCTGGGCGGTTGCTAGGAGACAACATCCTGACATCACACATCAGCCCGTGACAGCGTGTTCCAACCCAGCAGTCATCTGGTGAGTCACCAGTTGTGTGTATCATCAGGGAGCATGGAGGCAACAGCTCCCACCCCGCGAGGAAGTGCTTTCCATAGTCATTCAACCCTTTCACGTCTTCTCTTGGATTAATGCTTTTTTTTTTTTTTTTAATAAATAAGTTATCCAGTGTGGCTTGCCTCAGGCCTCAGTTAAGTTCTACAGAACAGAGCAAAGTTACAGAGATCAACTTTACTTATTAAAGAGGAGCAGGACTGATGCAGCTCTCATGGCTGGCTGAAGGAAACCTGCTTGGAACATGACTGTTGGACCAAGCTGACTGGCAGCTGCTGGCATTTCTGGTCCAAAGATCTTGAAATCAAAAAGCACAAAGAAATGCCAGGCAATACAGGAAGTCATAAAAACAAGTAACATATGGATTATTAACAGCAGTGCCTGAGCAGTGTTAAAAAAAAAACCAACCTTTTGAGATAGACTTCAATGTGAACACAGTTGTGGCTGGTCAGGAGAAAAGAAGATGCACTGCCTGTTAGTTAGCCCTGTTAACTTGGAAATACTTGCTGCAGCATTAAAATAAAGTCCAGCTGAACGGCTGCAGGTTGTACTGCTCTTAATGAAGCTGCCAGGAAAAATGTCTCTGAAGGAGGAGCTTAAAAAAAAATAAAATCATAATGTTTGTGACTGAAAGGAATGCACCATGAATCTGTGTATTTTGTCTCCGTTGTACTTTAACACATTTGACAAACCACTTCTCTTTGCAGCTCTGTTGTTCGTCTGTAAGACAAGGATATTGATGTTTCCTCTCACATTCTTTGTCTGACCTTTTTAGATTATAAATTCTGCAGGGCCAGGACATTTCTTTATCATTAATATAATATGCCAGAGCATTAAAAGCATTAATGGATTATACCTTCACTACACTTCTAATACTAAACACTAATAATAATCTCCCTTTTGGAAATGGAGAATAGGACACAGCTCAAATTAACTGATGTACCCAAGGTCACACAAGAAGACTGCAGCTGAGTCAAGGCACAGACTTGAAGTTTTGTCCTATACATCACAGAAGAATCACAGAAAACCATTGTGGAGGAATCTGAGAGAGGGTGTTTCATCTTACTGTCCTTCTAGAAAAATAACTAAGCACACTCTAGGCCATTCTGGAAAGATGATGCCCAGGGTATCCCAAAACACCTCCAAAAAATGAGACGTCCACAGCGCTGAAAGATGACCTTATCCTATGTTTGCTTAACTGTACTACTATTTACTAATGCCTGATCTCAGTTATGCATTACTGAAGCCGTACCCCTTGCCTGGCACCCTTTCACTGGTGCACTACAAAGCAGTATTAAGTCTGGTGATCCTCCCCCTCTACTCTGCCCTGGTAAGGCCTCATCTGGAGTACTGTGTCCAGTTCTGGGCTCCCCACTACAAAAAAGACAGGGATCTCTTGGAAAGAGTCCAGCGGAGGGCCACAAAGATGGTGAAGGGCCTGGAGCATCTCCCCTATGAAGAAAGGCTAAGTGAACTGGGTCTGTTTAGCCTTGAGAAAAGAAGACTGAGAGGGGACCTGATCCAGGTCTATAAATATCTAAGGTGTGGTGGGCAAAGTGGCGAGGCCAGACTCTTTTCAGCAGTGTGTGGAGACAGGACAAGGGGAAACGGCCAGAAACTGGAGCATAGGAAGTTCCGCACCGATGTGCGCAAGAACTTCCTTACGGTGAGGTGACGGAGCACTGGAACAGGCTGCCCAGGGAGGTTGTGGAGTCTCCTTCTCTGGAGATATTCAAGAGCTGCCTGGATACCCACCTGTGCGACCTGGTGTAGGGAACCTGCTTTGGCAGGGTGGTTGGACTCGATGATCTCTGGAGGTCCCTTCCAACTCCTACGATTCTATGATTCTATGATGCTTCCCTAGGCTGGACAAAGCCATCTCCTCCAGCCTCTACTGGCACAACCCTTGTCACCATCTTGGTGGCCTCCTCTGGACTCACTCCACTGCTTTGATATCTTCCTTTTACAAGGATCTCTAAACCAGACACAATACTTCACATGAGGTCTCACAAGTGGTGAACAGAGGGGAAAGACTCCCCTCTGAAGAATTGTACAGAAAATGAAGACCATGGGGAAAAAAAAAATCCATCCAGCATAACTAGAGGAATTTGTTGGATAATTAATCAACATTGTTTTGATGAGAAACTGCATTTTCAACACAACGAAAATGTCAAGAGTTATCTCCTCTTTTGAAGCAAATGTGAATGTTAATACCAAATTACTATAATAATTAAAAAACAGCTAGTTTGCCTAATGGCACATAGGCTGCTTTATCTGTGGGTGACTCGAACTACCCCACAATACCCAGGTGATTTATTTTGCAGCCAAGGGTGCTGCTGGGTCCAAGAGAGAAAAGAACACAGCATTGCATAATTCTGTCAAGGAAAAGAAGGGAATATGCAGCTCAAGAGGTACTTCTCCTTTGAGGCATTACAGTGGCAATTATAGATACATATTTTGGTTTCCACTTCAGAATATATGAACATGCTCTGCTCCCTCACACACCAAAAACAAAATTAGGAAATTTTTTAAACACTTCTTTCTTAATAGCACAAGATAAATATGCTATCAGAGTAGTTTCTTTCCTGATAAATTCTTAATAGTTTTGGCTCAAAATTATGCTTCCATTGCCAAATTACGTCAATAGGAATAGGCCCATTATGTCTCTCATGTTTCTGTTCTTCAGAGTTTACCTTCAATAAAATATATTTAAAGTATATTTACTTGTCTCTGAAGGGTGGTGTAAGGATAAATTCAGCAGTATTTCCACAGCACACTGAAAATATATTGGAAATTTTCAAAGCCATCTAGAGGATTTTGATGTACCATTCCCATTAATGTTGCTGGGAAGTATATATCAGAAATCTGAGCTGCAAAGCACAGCAATAGATGAAGAATAATGACAAGCACAAAATTTAAGTATGACGTGTAAGAAGATATACCTAAATTAGTATTCCATATAGACATTTTATTAATAATTTTTATGTCCTTATATGGACCAAAGGAAATGAAATCAGTAAAATGTGAATTACTTTTTCTAATTACCCTGATAAAATAAAAACTAAGCAAATTATTGTTGCAGATCAAATCTTATGATTGCCTCATTAACATTCTCTCTTCTCTTCAGGAAGACAACGCTAACTTCATATTTTCATTAAATTAGAGAATTCTAGAACCAACCACACAAATTGGTCTAATCTCCTTAACAATAACTGCATACTACATTTGGAGGATCCTTCAACTTAAATCTTGATGGGATAGCACTTCTAAAAAGATTAGACTTTTGAAAAGTCAGCCTGCTGTACCATGCTTTAAAATCAATTGGAGAGTTAAAATTCACAACTTTTGGCTTATGTAAATTGTTTTCCCAAGAAGGAAAGCAGAGAAGAAAGAAGCAGCAAATGGAAAAATGAAATAAAAATAAAAAATCCACATGGGTCTTGATGTAGAAAGAGTGTGGGACAAGAAAAATAGACTTGGTGTAGGCTCTGTTGAATGATTCAAGGGGGCAAGTACATGATCACCTTATTTCTTGAAGCAACAGTAATACCTACAAAAATGCTTTCCTAACCACACAATGCCCACTGGTCCTGACTTTTCAGAGCTGCACAGCTCTCTCCATCATTTGTCCACTACTGTCATTCTGCAATTGACCTACCTGAAATTTTAATTCTAAAAGCAAATGGATTGTTGCACTTGATTCTGAAAAGCATCTCATTTCAGGTTAGCCATTTTAATCAAGAATCAAGCAAAGCAAAATACAAACCAGAAGACGTCTGAAGTGTCCAACACTCTAATACATATCCTGCACCACGAAAAATGTCTTTTCAAACCTATTACGTGATTAGGACTGGTACACAATAATCATTACCATGAAAGGACAGCAGTTGACAGAGTACAACCAAGAAAATAAAGTCTTTTATCCAACTTGCACCTTTGCAGGAGGTCTGAGTACACCAACTGTCCTAATACTCCAAGAGTAGCTTAGACAGCTCCCTACTCCTCTTCTATTGACACACCCACATCCATAATATTCTCTAGAAGGACCAAAAGAGAACAGAAGGGGAAGAGCTTCTCCATGAGACGCAATGCTGACCCTCTCTGTTAGGAACACAAAAAATCTTTGTTAGGACTCACAGCGTGATTATATTCTGCATACCTCTGGATCTAAACCAGATTATCTCCTACAACTTCTACCAATTACAATATCTCCACATTCTATTCAACTTCAACATATAAGCCTGCAGCTCTTGACATATAACTGTATTTCCATGAAAGAAAAAAAGAAAAAAAAAGAGTACAGAGTAACATCAGACTGCAAGTGATGCAAACAGACAATTTCAGTTTAGGAATACTTCATGCTAAATCTTCACTCCTGTAAACAGACTGCTTTAATTAAAACAGAGATCCTCATCTGTGTAATCTACTGCAGTTTGAAAAAAATATATTGTAGACTATTAGTAAAGATCAATTAATATAGAAACAAGGTTCCCATTGTATTAAGGATTAATTGAATCAAGGTATATTTTATTAAGTGCTTATATCCTAATTCAAAAAGTTTATGAAGGCCTGGATTCCCTCCAAAGCTGCTAATCCATCTGCACTCTTAATTCAAGAGAGATGAACAACTACACTCTGATGATTTTTAACCAATGGATCCTCTGGAAATTCAGAAAAGCTCTAAAATTTTAAGGTAAAGATGAAACAATCTTTAAAAAAAAACCCCACAATATTTGTATCTTTCACAAAAGTAGAAACAATCTGTTGCAGTTTGTTCAGGTGCACATACCTCTAGTACCCTGAACACATATGCTCGAATGATTACCAGCTGAGTTATCAGAAGCAATAAAGACACGGAACAGAAGGAAAGACAGTGCAGCAGGAAAGGAGAACATTTTCAGCGTGTCACTAAGAAACCATTAGTAAAAAAAAAAAAAAAAAAAAAAAAAGGAAAGAAAACAATGGCAGATTGTTTTCAAGTAGTAGCTGCTAATCTACCTCACGAAATGTTTACACGTGCACTGTGTTTTTCCACTACTTAAAAGCAAAATTCACAGGTGAAAGTAACCAGGGTACACTAAGAATACTATAATGCTATGAACAGGACCTTTTGGGGTTATATCAGAGTGAAAGGTGTGTGAATCCATAAAGGAGAAATGAGAAAAGTTTCATAAATCCTCTTGAACTGCGCAAAGGAAGTAAGAATTCTGGGGGTCTACATGAACATGGAAAAATATGCACTGCAGCTCTTAGATGATCAGTTGAGCATAACTCATACAAAATTGCAAAGGCAGACTGTTTTCCCCTATGGTTCAATTCCAACACATGCTAAAGGAAACTCTCCCCTATCAAACCCCTCCAGTGCCTATCAGTCATAAAGGTATCATTCAGTCCTAGCACTACAAGGCGTACAGGTAGTTGTAAGGCAAAGAAGGGCAAGACCTAAGGATCCAAACAGCATCCAAGACAGTAGGCTAAATTCATAATTTCAATTTCTAAGTAAAATTTAATCTCACTAACTCAGAATACAGTTTCTCTCCTACATCTGCTGTAACCTCAGGTATTTTTGTGCCTTGCACTTGCCTTCAAGGGTTACCATTTGTTTTGCTATCTCTGCTGAAATATCAGTTTCCAGTAAAAAATAAAAGAAATAAATAAAGCTCATCAACATATCTGAGGGATACATATTTACCACAGTAGCCATATATTCATAGCAGGAATTTTCACTCAGCTGAAGGATGCTGTGGTCCCAAGGTGTACAAACCCACAAGGGTCCATCTTATATACCTGGGACAGAGGTGACACTGCTGAGTGTACAAGACTACCGTAGGGTGTAAGTCCATAACCATGTCCCATGGACACAGACAGGATATCAAAATTCCTTTGAATGTTGACCTTTGAGGGTAAAGATAAGCCCAATCCAGATGTGCAAACCCACAGCTGGAGAGCAACACATCTGTAGAGCAATGGGCAGGCTCTTCCCATCAGTAATTACCTTTTGCATTCCTAACAGACACAGTAAATCTGAACTATGGTCCTCTCAGCAGCTTCAAGGCACAATATGGACCAAATTAAGTAGGTTCCCCAGAAAGATTCACTGTTTTGCAATGAAAGACTTTGCAATGCTTTCATCCATAACCTCTTGTGATAGGAAAAGAAGTCACAGATGTTTGTGGCCCTTCAGATCCTGCATCTTTCTGGTGGAAAAGTGGAGAGGTCGCTCTCTCTTTTTTCTGTTTTGTATTTTTTTCAGTGGAAGGGGATTTAGGAAATCAGTTTAGCTAAAGGCCACATTCACACACAAGCACTCAAGATTATTATCAGTTGTTTTGTTTGGATGATGACTGTAAATTCCGTTTGTTCATATTACAGATTTCAGAAACCCAAAATGTAATTTGGGTAATATATTGAAGCTTCCAGGTTAGATATTTAGGCTTTTTTTGCTTTAATAAATTTGTCAACAGTACCAATTCTACATCAACATATACAGCACTCAGCAGCAGTGTATTTTCAATGAGTTAGATGATAGCTTCACAGTATCAATTGTCTTTAGATTTGTGAAGTAAAACAGAGGAAAAATGATGAGGCGAAGTGTACTAGCTCTTAATGTAGAACTACTGAATACATAACTTAGCATTTATTTTACTGCTGGCATTATCTATATAGTGGGTTAGTGCACAAAATAGCCTACGAAATGCATTAGCAAACAAAAGCTATATAAAGACTCCTAGAACCAAAAGACGACTGATGAATAATTCACATTTCCATGCATTAGGACTCATCCAGATGAAAAACACAAAGTGCACTTAACTTGTCCCAAAGTAAATTTATAAATTATCTGAATAATTGTATACATTATCAACGTAATATTTCAGTAATTTTGAAGGATAAAGTTGCTTTCTTGGATGACTTTGAAGACAATTTGCAAGCTTGCACATTTTATGCTGACAGTAATTGTACAGCTGCCTGATTTAGGCAGAGAAAAAAAACAACAGGATGCACTGTACAAATTAAAGCTACAGAAAATCTGCTGGGCTACCTTTTGTGGTATCCTTTTTTTTGGACTCACTGACAGGAACAGTGCCAGCTTTTCAATTACCTTTCCAGAACAGACACTATTTTATTGGTAACCGTACTCTGGCAAACAAAAATAAAATTACTTTTGATTTAAGTAGTATTTATCACTAGATAAAGTAAACACACATATATCCGATTAACATAATACGGGAGATTTGAAGATTGTACAACAAGCATCACTATAGTAGATGTCATTTATTTAATGCTCAGAAATATAAAAGTTTTCATGAAGCTACAGAATGTATCAATTCTCAATGACGCACTGATTCATGACTGTATGTATTTTTGGTCCATTATTATTATTAATGAAATAATAAAAAACTACACGTCTGAGTCTGCAAATACACAAACACAGAACATTTCATGCATTCACAAAGTTGGCTGTACACACTGAATTTTTGAGTTGGCTTTCACTTCCACACTGAAACCCATCACTGCATTACCACTGGATAAACTAAGATTCTGTTTCTGTGGTTTCTAGATGTTGCCAAGAAACCTCCAAGGAAAAGTTGTTCTGCAACAGTTAGCAGCTGAATGACAGACATATCAAGCCATCAACGTAAATGGAGGGCAGTGGGGTGGACAACTGTAGTTACGTGGTTTTAGCCTTACAGGGGGAGGTCACACATACTCTAAAAATATATATCAAGTGCCCTTACTTACGTTTACATAGTTGTTAACTCTT
Source organism: Pavo muticus (assembly GCA_016647715.1). Taxonomy (NCBI): domain Eukaryota; kingdom Metazoa; phylum Chordata; class Aves; order Galliformes; family Phasianidae; genus Pavo; species Pavo muticus. The sequence continues at coordinate 152,724 of JACDJE010000129.1, forward strand.
GGAGAAAGCATGAAGCATGACCCAAGATGTGAATGGGGGCAGAATTCTGGCATTTGTATTTAAGTGATGAGCATTCAGCCAGTGTACAGCAAAGACAAAGAGGTGATGCATGGCACACATCTTCACACAAGCCTACAGAACTGCAACGCACTGCTGCACTTTTATGTAATCACTGTTGAAAACAAATATTTCATCAGGAAATATTGCCATTATCCTCAACTTCTTCTCTTCCTCAGGATTACAGCTGACTAATTATGGCAAAGTAATTTTGGATCAATTAAAACATTTCTCAATGCTTGCCATTTGACTGAGAGCAAGTTTCTTGACGAAGTAATGAGGAAAGGCATATACTAATCACCCATTAACAGACAGGATGCTTAAACATCAATTCATCTTGCTCCAGAAAAGATTCTATTCTTTTTAATTTAGTGCCGTGGGCTCACAGGTTGAAAGCTGCTCAAAACGGGGTCTATATCTCTCTATTCATCCAAGTTTCATAGAGCACATTTTCTTCTGACAGCAAAGATTAGATATTAGGAGGACATTTTTTACTCCAAGTCTGGTGAGGCGCAGGCACAGGCTGCCCAGAGCTGTGGATGCCCCATCCCTGGAGATGCTCAAGGCCAGGTTAAATGGGGCCATGGGCAGCCTGATCCAGCAGGGGGCAATCAGCCCATGGCAGGCAGATGGAAAGGGGTGATTTTTAAGATCCCTTCTAATCCAAGTCATTCTGTGATTCTATGATTAGAGATCTATGACTCCTCTTCCAATCTGTGGTCTTCAAGGAGTGGCATTTGATCTACACAAAGGGTGGAACAAACTGCACATCTAAGCCACTAGGTAGAGAATCTACAAAAACAATTTCCACACTAAATATTTGAACAAAATTTGCTTTGTGCAACAACCAAGACTGGATTATTTCCAGAGCATAATTTTTGCTGTGATGAAGCATGGTACAAACTGATTCTGTCCCACCTGCTCCGAGCATTTGTAATTTGGTGAATCAGCTCTGCTTTTGGCAAAGGATGGAGCACTGAGCACAGGGAGGAAGAGATTTGAGCACTCTCTGGATGTGACCACCAGAAAGCAGAATGTGTAGAATGAGAAGATGAATGCTTTGTGCTGTTTCCAGCTTTATCTCATATTACAGTTTCTCACTATTCAGATAACAGGCATTGCTCTACTTTTTTTACCTGACATATCTACCACCCTCCTACTGCAATCTTCTGCAGAGAACACAAACAATTTACAAGTTATTAACAAAACCCTACCATCACTGCTCTTGCTTCTGGCTGTAGACCCTGCAGAGCACCATCACATTCAACATAGGAAATGGGACGCAAAGAATTCCTCACTAGGCAGTTCTTTCCAATCTGATTCTAAAATCCGTTTTTCTAAGGAAACAAAGCAAACGTGACTGCTGCATGTGTATCTGTCTTGGCTTGCTCCCTTTTGAGCTTGTAGTTTCACTTAATGTAATTTGAGAAAGAAGCTTAACAAACGTAGAGCTCCCATGAGTTCTATGGAAATGGACAGCCTGGTAGAGAACACAGACAAGAGTAGACATCCATACAAAAAGAAATTATCAAGGATGAGCACAACAATCATAGATTCATAGAATCAGTACGGTTGGAAAAGATCTCTAAGGTCATCTAGTCCAACCAGCAAACCAACCCAACCATGCTGACTAAACCATGTACTTCATTGCCACATCTCCACAGTTCTGAACACCTCCAGGAACGGTGACTCCACCACCTCCCTGGGCAGCCTGTGCCAGTGCACTGCCACCCTTTCAAAGAACAAATTATTCCTAATATCCAACCTGAACCTCCTGTGGCTCAACTTAAGGCCATTCCCTCTCATCCTATCACTGTTACACCTGGGAGCAGAGGCCAACCCCCCCCCTCACCACAACCTCCTTTCAGAGAGTTGTAGAGAGTGATAAGGTCTCCCCTGAGCTTCCACTTCTCCAGACTGAACAACGCCAGCTCCTTCAGCCGCCCCCCAGAAGACTTGTGCTCCAAACCCTTCATAGCTCCATTGCCCTTCTCAGGACCTGCTCTGCAGTCTCAATATCTTTCTTGGAGCAAGAGAATAGGCACTGCAGAATCAGCCCTGGAGACCATCCACGGCAGTCACGTTTCAGAAATTTCATCAGCAACAGAAATACAGCTTTTAAAGAAACTTCACACGGCTGCTCAGATACACAAAACTGCGTTAGGAAGATCCATAATACTCTGTTGCAAATAAAATATGCACTTAACCTTTACAGAAGACATTTAATTTGCCTTCACTTTTTCTTTGTCAGTGAATCAGACTTTTAGTTAGCAGATCAATTTTACAAATTACATAACCACAGAGTAATTGCTTGGTACTTATTATACAGTGCAGGAAACAAGTCACAGCTAGAGTAACTCTAAAATATTTCAGTGAGATAATCAGCTGAGGGCTTTTATTTTTGTGACAAGTGCAGGACTTGGAAGGTAGTGGAAGACTCTAGGTTTGTAAAGATAAAGGCAGAATGCTAACTGCAGGATATCAGTTCAAAGTAAAATACATCTTTAAATCTTTGGTCAGGCTAGGGGTTTTCCAGCTAATATTTATGGATATTTGGTAGTATCAATAGGTATAAATATTGTATGTAAGCAAGTCAGAAGATTGTGATGAATCCTAGAGGGCTTTTTTCCTTAAAAGCTATATTTCTATTATTTTTATTAGTTGTGCTGTTATTAGAATTACTACTCACTGGGGTGAATTCTCACACCTCTATCAGCCACCCTAGGGGAAATAAGAGCAAGGCAGATGGTCTATTCCCTTTGGTACCCAAAGCTGTTACAGAAATTTCTTTAGCCACAGATCCTGAAATCCTGATTTCGTTCAAGTTCTTGTAGAAAAAGTAGCCCCAACGCACACAGCCGTTAAACAGAGAATGTGCAGAATCTCCCGAGATTATCATAACATTTTGGTCACCCAACAAGAAAAAGTGAGGTCATTAGGCAAGTCAAATTTTGCTTTGAGGCAGAGATTATTCAAGGGTGTTTCACTGTCACTGATCTATGCACAAACCCAATCCTATACTACTGTATCAGAACACTTCTCCTTCCACCATAGATATTATCTGCCAAGAATGCTTGTGGGGTATTAAAACATTGTTATAAATATTTTTTTTACAAATTAGAATCAATTTGCAAGTTAAACCTCACAACATCAGTGACAAAGGAGGAGCTGGCTCTTCCTCTTGGCAGGGACGGTCCTTCTCACCTGCATCCCACAAAGCCAGAAGTGCACAATGCAACATATCCCAGGGAAGAGAACAGGTTATCTTTTGTATGAAATTGTTGCACACTCCAGACTGCCCATCAGCCTCAGAATACGTGTTTGGTGCAAGCAATCCCAAAAAATATTGTAAAGGTGCTTTTAAAAGGGACCTACAGTCCACTGGTCAGCAAAAAAGGTCTCAAATTATAAGACCGTGCAAGCAAGTGATGATGCCTGCAATACAATTCTAAACCAAATATGCTGAGGATAGGCTCAAACTAGCAACTACCTGCTTTTCTTAATGATTAAGTTTTGCAAGAGCAAAACTAGGCAGAATTGCAACTCTGAAGGCAGTTGTCAGAAAAATGAAGCCTCAATGTGGATTTCAGTGAGACTGTAACTGAAGTAGTTTTAAAATATTTATAGGACATTCAAAATTCACAAGTTATAGGACATCCAACCAATCTCATTGTCAAGCTCCCTGTACAGCCAGTACAGAGTGCCTTCCATTCCATATATACACAGCAGCTCTTTTATGAAAATGATTGAAGAATGAGGACTATAAATAATAACAATCATAATAAAGAGTTATTTTCTCCCTGCAGAAAAGGTATATATTTACCACAAGTGCTTAATAGCACCCTTACCCAAATGCTATCTCATCTTCTACCCCAACACCCTGAAACCTAAGCAGCTTCCCTTTATCCTTTCATCTTGATTAGATTTCCCTTGAACCTGGCTCAAGATCATGATGGAGAACAACTGGTCCTTTTTGACCCTAGTGATGAGTGGGCTTGCACCTCCCTAGGACATGCAGCCTTGGGTCTCAAGCAGAATCTTGATGCTTTAGAGTAATATCTTCATAAGCACTTTGTGTGTATGGAGGAAAGCGCTGATCCCTGAGCAAATGGAGTGCAGCAGCTCAATCCTACTGTGAAGAGCTTTGTAAAACCAGAACAGTGATTTTCCTCTCCTGTAAGTGAAAAGCAGAGACAGCCTTCACCTGGATCAGCTTCTCTTCCTTGTGAAGCTGCTCATGAATTCTACCGTACTCGTGAAACTCAGACAGTATTTCTTGGGATCAGGTCTCTTTTCATTGCAAGACTTGTGTCCCTGGGTCATGAAGCTTTTTGTCCTCTTGCTCTGTGTCAGCCCACTGGCTATACTAGCTGTCCAAGGTCTGTGTTCCAGGGTCCTGCACGTTTCTGGGCCATCTTGTGGCATTTTATTTGATAGATGACTTCATGCTGCTACAGCGCACCAGCTGTGCATTGATATTGGGGCTGGGAAATATGCAGTGTAAAGAGAAAGAGGCATAGAGCAAGAGCTCCTATTATACAGCCGCACTGATCAGTGCAGGTGGGTATCCTTTACAGCCTTCTCATGGGCTGGTGGTTTCCACACTTCAATCATTCCTTCACAACGTGCACATTTCCACTTCAAAGCTTCAACAGTACTGAAGAAAGGTTTTTCCAACCTATGCAGAGTTCATTTAAGTTAAGAGAGGTTCATCTTCCCCAAGTTTGTACTACTGGAGTGGCTTTATCTCGACAGTGTTCAAAGTTCTCTCTAAACACCTTTTGGTAAAGAGATATAGCTCTTCTTCCTGAGAATGACTACTGCACATGTACGTGCCCACACACAGAGCCATGTGTAACATGACTGTGGCATACTTGGGGTTTGCACGCCTATGTATATGTAAAAGCACAGAATACAAAGATGTGAGGAATTTGCTTCTGAATTCTTTTGAATACTCCTGTATACCAAGAACTATCCTTGTCAAACTGCTATTTGGTTTTTGAGCATGCCATTTCTTGGCCTTTTCTTCTTCTCTTGCCACGTGTTGACTTTGTGGGGATAAGAGGAATTCTTTTGTGAGCAGTGGGCTCACAAATGAGGGGATTTTGCTGTTTATGTAAAGCTCTTCTGCACAAAGCATCCTTCAGCCAGGGCTGGGCTGAGTCCCAGGCAGGCTGGTGCTTCAGCTGACTTCCACTGCAAGTAGCCCAGTGGAGGGATTATGGCTGGTAAGTAAATAACGGACTTTGATACTATGTCGAGCCATGTAAGAAAATTATCTGAGTATACCAGGAGCTTATAAATGAAAGAGCCTCTCACCAGGCACTACAGAGATGTGGGAAAAAAAGACCTGTGAGACTTAAAAATTCAATGAAAACCAATCTTCTAGTTAGGAGATGAATCCTTAGATGACTGACCTAAATCCCAAGTAATGCTGATGAATGGCAGGAAAATTGAGCTAAGTGCAGTTTTATCATGTAATCTTAAGTTTTTCTGTAGTCCTATACATATTACTTACGGGAAGATAATGCAGAGAACACAAAGTAAGATACCCAGAATCATGGAACAATACATGAAGGAGCTTAACCTAGACAAGTAAAGACTGCAAGTTTCAGCTCTGCTGTTTAGTTATGTTAACAGAAGGAAAAAAAAAAAGATTTTTGGAAAATATTGGAAGCAAGGAAATTCAAAAGAAGTGGACTGGAGTTTTCTATGGGCAGAAGGCAGAAATCCAGCCTAGTTCCAAATCAGTAAATAAACATATCAATTACCTTAAAGCAAAATGACTTAATATTACCAGTGAGGATTTTTGTTTGCCATGTCCTTATTAAAATAATTTAATAATACCATAATCAATTGCCTTTGAGAAATTAAGATAACTTTTGTACAAGTTACATGGTAACAAAAGACTGGTTCTGTATCAAAATGGTGTCCCTTGGCACTGAACCTGCTTTACCTTAGCAGATGGCCTGAAACATTTCCTGAATCTTAATATACCTCTGAGCTGAAGGAAAGTGGGGAAAGTTTTCTCTCCAGCTGGGTTAGCTACCTGCTACTGTCCTCTTAAGCAATAATTCAGTTTGGATTTTAACAAATTCCCTTCCTCGTACATTTATTTTCTTTATTACTCATTGTCCACATAGCCATGCACTCATTTAGTATGTGTTACTATAATACACAAATCTGCCATGTCATCTCTGCATTGTCTTTTACTGAGCACTGAAAGTTTAAAGTGAAATTGTATTTAGCTTTGTAATGCTCAGTTTCTTTGGAAAAAAAAATCTTATTTTGAATCTCTTGGTTCCAATTTCCCATCTAGAATCAACACAGCACTCTACTACTGCATTATATTAAATGCGAGATGTATTTCAATAGCGCAAAATAGGGGGAGCAGCTGAAAACCACAGTTTTTCACCCTTGGCATAGGTACTGTGCCTGTTTCCCCTGTGGCACATCTCCCCAGGAGGTGCAGTGCTGCTCCAGACTATTCTTGGTGCCTGACCTTGAGATCTTGAGAGTTGCTGTGCCAGCTCCCCCTGTGTGATGGGTTGCAAAAGCTCTGCACTGGTGTGCCTGGTGATGTTCTGACCTGCACAAACCCAGGGAAGCATCACAAAGAATCACGTGGGCAGTGAGGCAGACAGTTGCTACTGAATCACAGAATCATAGCGTCATAGAATGGCTTGGTTTGGGAGGGACCTCAAAGATCACTCAGTTCCAGACTCCTACCACAGGCAGCCCAGGGCTCTATCTAGCCTGGTCTTGAACGCCTTCAGGGTTGGGACATCCACAACCTCCTCGGGCAGCCTGTGCCAGTGCCTCACCACACTCTAAGTGAAAAATTTCCCCCTGACATCTAATCTAAATTTCCCTTCCTTTAGTTTAAAACCATTCTCCCTTGTCCCGTCACTATTTGCTCTTGTAAAAAGGTGATTTCCCTCCTGCTTAGGAGCTTTCCTCAAGTTCTAAAAGGCTGCAGTGAGGTATCTCCAGAACCTTCTCTTCTCCAAGCTAAAATAGCACACCTCCCTCAGTCTGTCTCCATAGGAGAGGTGCTACAGCTCTCTGAGAATCTTTGTGGCCCTCCTCAGGACTAACTCCAACACCTCCACACGCTGGGGGCCCTGGACTTGGACACAGCACTCCAGATGGGGCCTCATGAGGGCAGAGCAGATGAGGACAATCACCTCCCTGACCTGCTAACACCCCTCTTGACACAGCCTAGAACTCCTCTAATTCTGGGAGAGATCCACAGTTTTTCTGAGGAATCAATCCTGTAATACGAGGGTGCTGATGCTTGCCCTCCTCTGAGGGCCGTTTGACAATTAATAACTGCTTGTGGTGTCCTGTGAAATTTCTAAATATCACAGAAGGGCTGAGCAATCATCATTCCTGTAGGTAGTATGAACAGATCACCTTCTCTGGATCTGTATCAGAGCACTGTACAGATACTAATCCTTCTCCTTGTAAAGCATTAGCCCATCTCTGTTCAAGCACCACTGGTGCAAACAGGAGACAAGAAACTATTTTTTTTCCGATCAAGCTAAAATATAATATAGCCTGCAGAGCAATTAGATGAGATGCAATAATAGGCTTACGAAGGCACGCTCTCACTGCAGCAGTTGCTGTTCATCCTCACTGCATAGCACAAAAAGTAGAAACCACATCTCCTATTGTTTACCCTCCCCAGATCCTAAGAAATTCAAAAACCCACTAGATCCTGTGAGTTAATGATAGAAAACAACCCCAAACAGTCAGATCATTCAGACTACCTCTTTAGTAATGCAAGACTGCTCTCCTAAATCAATACTTCAGTGTTACCTCTCGGTCAGTTTAAAATTTTCATATAATGGTAAAGGGATTTAGCTGCATCCCCTGGGAACTGTTCTGTCACTGAAGAGATTTTACAAGCAGGAAGCTTTGCTTTATATTCAGCACACGTTTTGCCATTTAAAATTTAATTCCTTAAATGTAAATTAAACCCTGTCTTGTTATGACAAATATTTTCTCTTTTTCCTCATGTTTATAACTTTCATAAACATGTAGACTGCCATCAACCTATCTCTACATTACTCATCATTAAATCAAAGCATTTCATACATATTTGAACGTTCTTTCAAACACTAATTGTTCCAATCCTTTGATCATTTCCTCTCCCTCCACTTAAAATCCTCTGAAAGAGCACTGAAGGAAACAAATGCATTCTGAGCAGACAGCTAGACTGACAGGGCAAGGCAAATGAGATTTCTGAGTTTGATACAGACGGAAGAAAGGGCAAGGAGATCTCTTTAAAATACTTAGAAACATTTCATCACAGAGCAGGAAGGCAGAGTCATTTTCACCTTGTGCTGGCATGCAGGGGGCTGATAAGAAATGAGGTGCAGAGAGGCTGAGGAAGGATCATGGGTGCAGTTTGAACACTGCAGAGGGTATCATACAACCATTAAGGTTGGAAAAGACCTCTAAGATCATCCAGTCCAACCACCAACCCATCCCCAATATTGCCCACTGGCCACGTCCCCCAGTGCCACATCTCCATGGTTCTGCAACACCTCCAGGAACAGTGACTCCACCACCTCCCCGGGCAGCCTGTGCCACTGCATCACCACTCTTTCGGAGAAGAGACTGATCCTAATATCCAACCCAGCACAGACTGATCTCAACCTTTCCATAGACTCCTTTCAGAGAGTTGTAGAGAGTGATGAGGTCTCCCCTGAGCCTTCTCTTCTCCAGAATGAACAACCCAAGTTCCCTCTGCTGCTTCCAATCAGACCCTTCACAGTTTCGTTGCCCTTCTCTGGACACACTCCAGGGCCTCAATATCTTTCTCGTAATGAGGGGCCCAACACTGAACACAGTACTCAAGGTGCGCCTCACCAATGCAAGTACACCTTCCATGGGCTGCAGGCAGCCCTGCAGCTCTCATGGTGAGGAGCCAGCAGGGAATGGCATTCCTCTGAGTGCTCAGTGACAGGGAGGCAAGAGCAGACTCAGAGCCCCACAGTCCCAGTGATGAAAAGAAGAGCTTGAAAGCTTTTAATAATGAAGTGCATAGCATTTCTCTCTCTGCAAAACCCCCAGGACCTGTCTCTGGCTACTCAAACACAGTTCCAAAGCTAGAGATCAGAACAGATCAGTGGTTTTAGACTGCTTATAAGAAGAAACATTAAAATAATACCAGATTACAAAATCACAGAACCATAAAAATCACAGAATGTCTGAGGTAAGAAGGCATCTCTGGGTCCATCTGTTCCCACTCTGCCCTACCAGGACCACTCAGAGCTGAGTGCCCAGGCCCATGCCAAGGCAGCTTTTGGACATCTCTCCACCACCTATCTAAGCAGAAAGGTTTATACACAGGCATGAGGCAATGCAACATGTTGCCCAGAGAGGTTGTGGGTATCCCATCCCTGGAGGCATTCAAGGCCAGGTCGGATCTGGCACTGGGCAGCCTGACCTGGTAGTTGGCAACCTTGCTCACAGCAGGGGGGCAGGAGCTCAATGTTTTTTAAGTTCCCTTCCAACCTAAGCCATTCTATGATCCTATGAGGGTTTGCCATAGAAACTGAGAGCTGGTCTGAGTGATCTTGAAAAAAAGGGCTGACCTTGCCAAAAGGATAGCAGGGCACAGCTTCTGTCAAAGTTGTACCTGGTACTCAGATACTGAGATCTAATTTAGGTCATTGCCCAGAGTAGTGCCATACACAAGATTGCTAAAGCAGACTACATAGGCTTTGAACCTACAGGGAACCACAGATGTGCTTAATGGATGCTTTATGTGCAACTCCATTGCAAAATCAAGTCCATAATCTGAAATGGTGAAAACAGACATACCTATAAACCTAAAACATACGTTCTGAGGCAACCATGAAGCCTAAGGGGAATGGACTTGGAAAGCAATGACCTTTGTCATACATAGTATCTAAAGCTTTTGCACATCAGCTTGTGTAATACCAAATGACTAAACCAATTAGTTATAAATCCACAAAATCTAGTTCATATTTTAGAGGTACAAAGTTGTCGAAGAAGAATCCATAAAGAATTTATCACTCATCACAAATCCTGTGATTTGAGGGGAGACATCCACGTGTCTTTCAGAAACCATCTCAGCTTTACTTCATTACTTCTGTGCTTTAAAAATAAGCTGACTTTATTATAAATAATATATATCATAACTATTGCATTTTCTGAGCAAACAACTGATTCTAGCAGAGCTGACAAGGAACATGACTGAAGCCAAGCATTGGATATCTCTGTGTCACGTCTCTTTGCAGTACCTCTGCAAAGAACAAAGTGCCAAAGAACTTCATTTCACCCTAGCTCTTAGTCACAGCCCTCCAACAGCTTCCTTATAGCCCTGAGAGGGACTGCTCTTCAGTAAGAGAAGGACCTTTCTCCCTAACCATCGGCTATACATAGCTTGAAACTACAGATAATTTTGAGGAGAAAAATAAACCATCTACCCATTGTCAATCAAGTTATTATTTGAAAGATTCCTAGATTTCAGAAAAAAGTTCCACAGAGGCAATAAATGCAGTGAAATGCAGGAAACAGCCATAAACCTTTTTCACTCCAGTAGTCCAGCAAAAGCTTGCTCTAAGCATTATGGGGAAGCAAAAACAGTATAAGAGAAGGACTTGCAAGAAATGCATATTACAGTATTTCATATAGCTCAAATCCCAACTTCACATCAGATGATCATAAATGCTACCATAGCGTTGACCTTCCAGGTAGGAGTCTGGCCATATTCCTAAAGGGACAACCAAGTCTAAAGCTTCTTCGCTCATGAGGGATCAGCTTTGGATAAGGCCAAAGTCAAGATGTGAATACCGCCTAGGGATAAATCTGTGTACCCTCCTCTGAGTCACTGCCTCTCTTTATTCCTTGCGAATTGGTATCTATGGGTTGATGCTTTACTATTCTTATTTTAGCTCAGCTATTCCCATACGTTAACTCAATAGAGACATTCAGAACAAATTGATACTTTGCATGATAGAGAACTTTGGATAACAAAAATAGCTTTCCCAGACAGATGAGACTATCAACATATCAAGAAAGAACTTTTTTCTGCCCTTCTCCCCCCTCTCAGTCTCTGAGGCTGACTGAATTAAGCCCCCAAATATGCACTACCAGGTCTCCATCCACCTCCCTCATACCAAAATGCCCTCTTGGGCTTTCTACCCACACAAGGGGTGCCTGCTGGCATCACTCACCTCCAGCTGTTGTCCTTTCCTCTGGGCAGAAAACAGGAAGGGCATTTCCGTTTTATCAGTGATCAAGAACGCAAAAATTAATACTGGCTTCAGAAGAGTACAAGAGACTCTCTTCTTCCTTGTAGATACTAGAGCAGAACAGAGTCAACACACTAAAATGTTTTTCTCTCTTGCCTCACACATAATTTATTTAGAAGCCAACAGTAATAAAAGGAAATCGTAACAGGAGAAGAATTGCCATAAATAGGACAATGGCGTGTCTGGGGCAAGGTCAGAATGGATCCAGGAGTTGCTCTGTTAGTGAGATGAAAACATAATTTTTCTCTGTTTATCGACCTGTGGTATAACTGTCCAAAATGCACTGGAGAGGAAGGAAGTAACCATCTTCCTGACCAGTCTCCCATCATATGATGTGCTCAGCCTAGGCTGGAGACCACTTTCATTTTCATCATGGGATGTGAGTGGTGGGCAATAGATGATCATCCCCCCTGAAGATATAAACCAATAAGTGGAAGCAAAAAATTGTCTTGTCCCAGAATAATTAGCAAAACAATTAAGAGCAAAGGGGGAAAGTCCTTGGAGTTCAGTAAGATCCAGAGTTTTCATAAACAAATTCCTTAGGTACTGAAGGAGTTGCCAATTTTGTTTGCTGTCACTAGAAATTACTACTTTTATGGCTTTTACTGACCAAATTTGTGTGATTATGCAAAGTTCTGCATTTGCAGAGGCATTCTGAGCTATTTGCACTATTTCTCTAATATGTGTGGGTTTTTTTTTAATTTTTTTTGCCACAAGGACACTGTACCATTAATTCTGTACCCTCTCTAAATGCAGCAATTATCCACCAAACAGATATTCTGCACCACACTTCAAGGATACTCTCACCTTCCCATCCTCCAGCGCTGTTGCTGGGCAAAGGAGGAGAAGTCACCATTACCCTGTAAGGAGGTAGGGTCAAGAAAAGTCCCTGGTACAATCTCAACAGTTCTTAAAATAATAATAAAAAAGCAATAATAGGTGATTATAGGCAAGCATTCACTGAATGTGTTATCTGCCATCAAATTATACACATTAGTTTGAATGAGTACAACCTATAAAACTTTCAGGTTAGATATTCAATTTAGCACAGAGTGCATGCAAGATTTACCAGCTGTGGAGTTCCTTAGGTGCCAGGTTGGAGCGGGCTCACATGTTTCCTTGCTTTCATAAACTATTTCTCATATCAAAGATGCATGAGTCCTTGGGTAATAAATGCTTGCCTTCCACATGGAGAAGGCAAATTGTACTGGAGCTGAATAGGAGTACCTGTGCATGCATGTTTATCTATGTGCTTCTTGAAGGAGAGATGCCATTGGCTGCAAAATGGAATTGGCTATTCCTTGCTCAGAATTTTGAGGAAGTTGCAGCCACTAAGAGTTGCATCACATCCTGGGCCCTTTTGTCCCATGAGACCCCTGGGACCTCCACAATGCTCCAGGTCACTGGGAGGTATCATGTGATCAGTGTTAGTGCTGGGATGATGGCACATGGCCAGCTCTTGTTCATCTCTGCCAAAAACATACAGCTAATGGTGGTGACTATGTTGAAAAATATTGTTTAATAGCTGAGAATTTACTCTATCAAATAGTGTTATTGTGCTCTTTATAGCTGTTGTAGTTTCCATGGAAATAAATGGGAGGCAACCTACATAGATTACATTTCAGTTTCTCACCAGTAACTATTTTTGGGAAGACAAAAAATGTTCACAGTTTTCCCCCGTTTGCTGCTTCGACAGAAAGGTAAAAAGTTAGATCTGACTTGAGATCCTACTCTCTTGAGCTCCCCAAGCTCCTATTTTCCAGTAGTGGCATATGGATCCTTCAACTTAATGAACCCCAAGATTCTAACAAGAAGGTCATCCTGTTGTTTTCTTTTTTAAATGAATCAAAGGCCAAGTATTGGATTCCTGTCATTGTTTTACTAGTGCTGAGAAGCTCAGTCCCTAGTAACTAAACACATGCTGATGTAATCCATATAGGTACTTACAGAAAGAGGAAAGGGAGACTGAGCTGTGCTTATAATGGTTAAATAATATGAGTTGCTCATACTGTCCCTGAAAAGAAGAGCTGAATTCCAGTGCTGTCCTTCCTTCTTCCCTCTTCTTCATAATTTAAAATTAATTTAAGACAATTCACAACACATTGCACCTCATTTAAATAAGCAGAATATTTGAAACTACCTAACTGCAAGCAACGTAGCCTGTGTCACATGGCTCGTTAAATTAGATGCATTCACTCAGAAGACCCTCAGCATCTAATTCTTGACCTATTGAGGCTGATGGAGTTTTGTCAACGACTTCAAGCAGACCAGGATTTCACTCTAGATACTCTGAATCTCATAATTTGTAAGGAAAATGCTGACTGGAAACGATAACATAAATTATATGCAGCATGCTGTCACTGCTAACAGTGACTACAAACAGCCATTAGCACAGCATCAGCAAGACTGACTTCAGAACAGGTACGCAGTATGTTTTATCATGAAATGGGAATCACAGATAGAAAGTGATTTACAAAAGCGTGAAGACTTTTAAAAAAGTTTTAAATGCCCATTTTCATTTCCTTGCTGACTCTTCCACTTTAGCTTTATGTTGCTCAAGTACACGAACTGGAGAGTGATATTTTGAGAGCATTATTTCTTCTATAAAGTTCTTTTTTAAAAATGCTGACCCTGTGCTAAAAGAGGTTCTGATGTCATCCCTGGTAGGACTGTAGCTCAAGCCAAAACTCAAAGTTAATAAACAAGTAGCCTCTCCTATATCTTCTCACAACCTCTAAATGTCCAAACCTGCTAAGAGAGCCAAAACGTTCCAAGATGCCCTTTTCCTCTAAGGACGTTTCCCTGGCACTTCTTTCATGAGACCCTACACAAGACAGGTGACTGAAGTAAGTACAGAGCCCACCAGAAGACCACCCTTAGACTCCAGATCTGTGCATGTTAAGTTTCAAAAGTTTAGGTGTTGTTTTTTTTTTAAAGCCATATTGGCTTGTAAAATCCTAACGAAAAAGCAGAAGCAGCTTTGTAAAGAACGTTTACAATTTCATCCATCCTACCTTTTAATCTAAGGTTACAATAGGACACACTTTCAAACTGCTTTACAAACCTCAGTTTGAACAATTAAATCAAGTAATTTAAATCCTGGTCACTGAGACTTGTAAGAATGAGTGAAGTCTATAATTTAGTTTATACTTAACAGCTTTGGGAGCCCCGTACTAACCCCAGGGAATGAGCAGTGATAGATCACTTACATATGTAGTGAATAAAATAGCTCCTATTTGGAATCAAAACACCTTGTATTAATAGTTGTGTGTAATTGGTAGCACTATAAAAGTGATGAAAGGGGCAATACACAGCAATACCTGTAATCTACATTTCTAAAGATTTAGAGTTTCATTGTTTTTCCAACACAAAAGACAAATCTCAAATAACTAAAACCAGCTTAAGGAACATAACATCTGTCTTTCCAGGGAAGACCTCTGCAGTGCTAACTGTCAAGCCCAAGAACATACTTAAATGTTTTCCATTATTATTTTGGATTAATCCACTTTTGTTTGTAATTATCCTCAATCATCCTCAGCAGCAACACACATAACACACCTAACAGAAGCATCAATGATCTCCCCAAAAAGAACAATTAGATATTTTCAGCATCATAAAATAGAAAGTAATAAATGACTGATCCACATTTGCACGCCGTAGTTTGACATCTAACAGTTTTCCTTGTTCATCTGTCTGAATGCTTTCCAGGTGAATCCTTGTAGTGGCTCTAGGCACAACCCAAGGGTCTGGAGGGGCCTACCCAGGCACAGGGTGAGCGACTTGAAAGAGACACATGAGGGTCCCTGGGTAAATCCATCCCAAAATGGAGGGACCATGAGCCACATAAATCACTGCTGCTCCTCCTGGGTGGTTGATCACCTGAGGATGAAGGATACCCAGTGATGGGAATTGGTTCCAGCAGAAGCAGTAGAGTTGGAAGCTGCTGCATCAGAAATGTCTCCATTCACTTCCTTTCCTTCACTGACTAATCACAAAGCCATAAAACAGGAAGAGAGAAGAAAGCAAAGGGAGGACCATAATCCCAGAAATTGTGAACCCTCTCTTGCCATGTACCAAGAGTAAACAGCTTTCCTTACCCAATTCCCACCTCTATAACTTGAATTTGTGTGAGTCTCTGTCATCCTTGCACCTCTCAGACCACCATTCCTACCTGCCAGCACTAACCAGATCAGCATCGGGCAGGTCCCTGCTGCTCAAGCCACAGGAGGGCTTCTCCAGCTGCGTTTCGGCAGGTGCCCATGGGCTCGCTCCCCACCCACTCTGAGGGTCAACCGAAGACATTCAGCCTCTTCCCTCCTTCCCACTCTTCTCCCACTTGGTGCCTGCTGCAGAAGAAATACGCCCTTGGTACTGGAGGGGGTGGAGGCTAATAGATGGACTTTGGTGCCTGTTAGTCTTTTAAAAGCTATTATAGGCAGCAGTAGAGAAGCCATCAAGAAACCCTGAGTAGTTTACTTCCCTCCTAAATCCATCTCTGCTCACTCAAGTCTTGTACCATCAGCTTTTACTATTTGCACATGTCCTCAGGGACACAATAGGCAGAATCCCTACAGACTATTCTGACAAAGTATAACCCAGAAGCATTAAGAAGGAGAGGCAAGGAAGCAACAGCACTCTCCAAAAAAGTTTATGCTTGACCATATTGCTCACTAATGAAGACACTGTGGAGAACAAATGGAATGTGTAGGGCCACATCAGCTGGAACTCGCATTCAGATTCTGTTCCGCAGCAGTGAAACCGCAGGCCACTGCCACTTGAGCAAGGGTGAAAGCATTTTTAATTTAAAATGTCAGTATTACAAGACTGGATAGGCACTCTGTTAAAAGGCTGAAAACATGTCAGCTTTAATGCTTTTGGGGCTGGGGAAGGCACAGTAAGGCTACAAATATTATATTTTAAAAGCTATTTGAAACAGCATTCTTTTTATATTCCAGCCTCTATGGTTACTAACACAAACTGTCTAAAACAGTATTTATGAAGAAATGCTTTTAAGAAGCAAAGAGACAGAGAAATTTCTTCAGAATCAGTGCTTTTTATACCAATTTTCAGCCCAGAATACACAAATTATGAATCAGGGAAGCAACATTTCCTGATGGAAATAGCGATAGTTCGAGGAGCTGCTCCTGAAGAGTGAGAATTGCTTCAGCTCACAACCATAAGTACTTTTCAGAGTAAATTATAGGGACTTTTAAAAGGCATATTTACTCCAAACATCCCCTTCAAACACTTGAGATGAAAGAGCATAGCAGGTTTTTATAACCATCACAATCTATTGGGCCAAAAATCCATAAAGAAAAAGAGCTTAAATACTTACAGATAAGATGGATCATAATGTGGTGTGAGTAAACGTGTGCTCTAAACATTTTCTAAATCAAGGTTTACACCAGGGGCTCAGCATCTTTGAAGTAGCCAGTATATATTTCCATATCAATTTTCATGTTACCATGACAATTGCTTTAGGGTTTTATAACTAACAAAACTTGGCACAGTGATCCCTTGGAATACGGCACAAGCATTAGCCAAATAGCTCTATCATTAACAAACACTTCTAATGAGCTCTCAAGACTCCTCAGTGCGTAAGTTAAATACGATTTCCTTCAATCCTCAAGATAGCGCAGCATGCCCTTTAAATACTGTAATCAATAATCTTTTTCATAATGACTACAGGGAGATTTTTTATTTTATTTTAGATAAACAAACTCACAATTGAGTACAGAAGGATTGTTTATTGTTGCTGCAGGTTTTGACCCTAAAATTCATTTTCCTCACTTTTTCCAATACATTTGACTTTCTGTCCTTAATTAGCTGAGTCAGATGTACATTCAGCAGGGTTTTGCTCCCAGTCACTCCACCAGCAGGGATGGATAGCTGCTGAATGCTTCAGAACTGTCAGTCAGTGATATATGTGGTGGAGCTCTTAGAGCGGGTCCAGAGAAGGGCCACTAAGATGATCAGAGGGCTGGAGCACCTCTCCTATAAGGAAAGGTTGAGGGCTTGTTCAGCTTGGAGAAGAGAAGGCTCCAGGGAGACCTCACTGCGGCCTTCCAGTACTTGAAGGAGTGTATAAACAGGAGGGGGAACAGCTGTTTACAAGGGTGGATAGTGACAGAACAAGGGAGAATGGTCTTAAACTGAGACGGGAGGTTTAGGTTAGATATTAGGAGGAAGTTTTTCACTCAGAGGGTGGTGACGCACTAGAACAGGTTGCCTAAGGAGGCTGTGGATGCCCCATACCTGGGGGCATTCAAGGCCAGGCTGAATGTGGCTCTGGGCAGCCTGGTCTGGCGGTTGGCGACCCTGTGCATGGCAGGGGGATTTGAAACTAGATGAACATTGTGGTCCTTTTCAACCCATTCTATGATTCTATGATATGTTAGTGCTTTGGAGATCCATTTGAAACATGGGCCAGATAAAAAATTAACTGAAAACAAGGCTTCTCCTGGCGATCAAAGATTGCTGGAGAAACAACTAAGTTTCCCTGACTCCAGCTGAAGGACATTCCATGTTGTGTGAAGACTGACTGATACTTCTCAAGCTGTACTATCTTGAATGCATATAAGATTTCAAAAAATATCTTGAAAGTCTCATACATCCAATTTTTATAAATATATTTTTAAAAGGGGAGTAGATAATTAACAGTATGATTCAGATCCTTGAGTAGACATAAATCATCGTAGCTCCACTGGTTTCAATTTGTACTGCCTGTGAAAAAGGCTCACTACACCTTTTTGTAATCACAGAGTGAATTCACCATCCCCAAATAATTAAGGATTTAATTTAATTATCTGTTAATCTCTTCATTTTATGACTGTATTCTGAAGGATGGCAAGAACTACAGAGAGCTATTGCAAGGGATGTTAATGGTAAATACAGTGTAAACCATAATTTTGATATATCCATAAATATTGAGCAAGTTAATGCCGAGAGTTAAGTGGAGGAAGGGAGTGTGCGCCGTATCACAGACAAATAATCTCCTACATAAATATATTATGGCTTATTATAAATGCACACACTGCACAATAAAAATAAAAAGATCTAGCCTTTATTTTAATCCCAACCATAGAAGCCCTCTTCCAGATTTTGACATATTTCTACCCAGAATAACTTGAAACAGGAAAAAGAAACAGCAGCATTTAAAACTGACATTTGCTTCTGCATAAATTTAATTTTGAACTGTATTACCCTGAAATATCAGGTACCACGCTGATGGAATAGGGAAAAGTGCTTTAGGGAGAGGAGAAGAAAATATGTCAATTAAAGGATGCTTAATAGCCTGCAGTTTAATAGCTGTTACAAATAGGAGGTAAAGGACAAAGCGTTCAGCTGCACAACAAAATACACAACTATATGCAAATAAAACCTTTCTATCCAAGAAGGGCATTTTGCCCCTTAAAACTGAACTGCTTCCTGAGCCCATTTAAGAACCATGCCTTGTGGTAATTATCTCATGTCACTTCATATGATATAATACCTACTTATGCTTAATGGATATGTTTTAATTTCTGAGGAAACTGTGCCTGGTTGCACAAATGAAACTTGCATGATGATTAAAATACAATTTTCACTCAGGCAATAACATTTGTCAATAAACAAAACCATAAATAGAGACATTACTTCTATTTCAAGACAGTCCTTAAAACGCAGAAAATCTCCACTACTCTACGTGCAGACTACAAATTGCTGCATACCACAGAGATCATCGCCTTCTCATCATTGATGGAATCTCATATAAAAGCTGCTTTTAAATACTCAAATCAATAGTACCAGGAAGAAGTCGACAGAATTTCAGACTGTGGATAATTACAGATTGTGGATAATTCCCACTCTTTAACTACTAAACGCAAGACAACGTATGCAACTTCATCAGCTGATACTAGAGTCCCGTATTCTGAAAGCATCCAGGCAAATCTGTTGAAGCCTGTTGAAATGAAAGGTGTTTGCTGCCTAATTATCAGTGGGAAGAACTGATTCCAAACTTGTCAAGAAAGCCTTCAAGGAATAGTTTGTGAGACACCAGAGGAATGCCTGCTTCACTTGTTGCATAAAATTTTGTTTGGTAAAGAACAATCTGTTCCATTTCTCTGAGGTCTTATTTCTAACCTGTAAGACATGCAGATGTTTAAAAAGTAAATATGCCTTTCTATTATTATTTTATTCATTTGATCATCATACCAGACTTCAATGGAACGTGGACTTTAAGCACATTCCATACAGCTCAGCTTCACAATTTATCTCAGTTAAATTACAGCTTCAGGGGACAAAAGCTTTTTTTCCTACTTTATTTTTTTTATTACATTCACCCACCCATAAATGGCATTTTTAATGCTACTGAGGAAATTGGTTTATCTGAGCTTTCCCAAGGGTTTTTAATGTAAAAGTGTTGTTGTTGTTTCAAATTCTCTGGACCTTTTCTCAGAAGTCATATTAACCTGAATGCTTAACATCTCTAGAAAGAAATATGCAAAGATGCAACTCGTCTGCAAAACCAGAAAAATACAATCAAAGCTGTACCGACAAGTCTGACCAAATAACATGCATGCAGCAGGACAGCTTGCCCGCAAACACCAATATTATCTGCTTGTAATTTATGTTTCCCCATAGCAATCTTTCTAATAGACTAATGCATATTTTTCACTCACCCTCCATAATTTTTTTAATCTCTTCACTCTGGACAATTTGGATTTGTTCATCTCTGTTGTCTGTAGATCAAATATGTATCCTATGTGGCTGTAAGTATTTCTATAACCAGTCGGGTGCCTAAAACAGTAGAGTGATGGATAGTCTTGAAAACAGAGGCACTCCCTGGCTTTTAATGCTGCTTCCAATAACCACACAGTTCACAGCTCAGCATAAAGTAACCAATAGCCGAACTTGACATTAAAAAAAAATAAAATCCCTCCTTTGAGATCATAGAGGGAGAAGGCTTGATTCATCCAATACTTGATTTAGGTCAGTGAAAAAAGAGATGCTATTATGTCAGCCATCCAACTTTAAGAAGACTCGTAAGCTGACAGCCATGGCACTTTAAAGCACTGTCATGATGAGTCTTTACAAAAGGATTGTTTTAATCCTATATTTAAGGAAAGAAAAAAAAAAGAAAGCTATTTAAAATATATGGAAATTATATGATATTACAAAACTGTCTGCAATCATAGGATATTACAAAGCTGTCAGCAATATGCTCCAACGTAATGGTGCTGAGAAACACATCATGTGGTGTTTTCTAATTTAGTTTTGTAGTTTCCTAGCGATATAAGGCTTGCATAGTTGTGTGAATGTGCATATCAGTCATTCTATCCAAATGATTTTTAGCCCTTTCTCCCTTAAAAAGAAAAAAAAAATATATAAGTTAGAAAACTCAAAGATGCTAGATTTTGAAAAACAATGGATGATACGAGGGATTAAACTAATTCTTTTAAGGGAAAAAAAGCTGTGAGAGAATCCATGACAAATTCCAACCAAAGAAAAATTTGATCACAGCTCATGCTTGCAAGGCTGCTGAAAGAAAAGAGCCATTTGGTTTTACTGTTCATACCACTGGCTTTATGTTCCCTTTTATAATTACATAATTTCAGGAAAAGAAAAAGTAAACAAACTGTATGAAACATCTCACTATTAAGATATAAAAATAAAGATATACATATCAAGTCCTTGAGAAAGTAACATTTCTTGGTGAACTATGATTTCCTACGGGCTGTTACAACTTCAAAGTTGACCTCCGCACTGACTCATTACATTGAGACATCTCTACAGATGTGGCTCTGCAGAGGACACTCTTCATAAGTACCACCTCAAATCAAAAGTCAGTAGTGTAACAACTTGGGTGTGCAGAAGGAAGTCGTACAATGGATATTCTAAAATGGTTTTGCTTCAAATACTCAGTACTCATTGTGGCTCTAAGCACACAAAGAAAGGATACCACTGTATTCTCATGTGAATTTTACTACTTCCCATGTCACACTGTGCTTCCCTAGATACATAGTGTTTGGATATTTATCTTCATGTTGCAGCATTGCAGAAATTTTATCTTCCCCTCTCAAAATACTGTGTGGTGTACTCTTGATCAAATTACACTGCATATAAGGGCACATTTGATATTGCTGGCCAGTACTAATGCAGCCTCTATCAAACTTGGCCTCTTTCTCATCAAGAAAAGATCTACACAGAAATACTGCAGGTCTGAAGCTGCAAGCTTCTACTTGAGCAGTGTTTCAATACTTATACCGTATAGCAAAATCCTTATGGAGATGCGCATTTACTAGTAAATTCAGGACCTGACCCACGCTTTCTAGTGGCCATGAGATGCTTCACCAAATGTACAGCTTCACTTCAAATGTGCATACCAAGGCTGGCTGACATAAGAGCAGATCAGTACTATTTTCAGAGATGACAAACCGCTCATAGGTATCTATTTGATCGTTTTGCTTTCACATTGATGTCAAATGTTGTTACATTAGGAGCATTCTCATTAACAGAATCTGTTCTGTTTAATAAAGAATAAAAGTGAGTTATGTCTCAGTTTTATGGAAAACTACAAACTATATCTCCTTATGTTTCCTATAAGCACTTCATTTCTCCCTTTAGGAATCAGCTTCTGAATTATCCAACGCCATTCCAAACTAAGTTTTCAGACCTGCCTTTCAGGTATTTTAACAACACAGTTAATCTGCCTGCCACTGAAAAGACAGTTATGAATATTTCAAACTCCTTAGTTTGAAATATTGTTAGCTTGTTGTTAGGTTTGTTTATGGTTAGCTAGATTCAAGAGAATACCTAGAAACTCTTCTTGATGCCATGTGGTCATAACTACTGAGGCATCAAATGCCTGCTGTTAAGCTAAATACAGGCAAGTGATGGCATAGGAACAAATGCACTAACTGCAGGTGCAGTTAAGGTTATAGTTGTACGATTTCTGCACGTAGCTGTGTCTCTAAAGAGAATGGGTCTGACAGCTCAATGCTAACACATGGATACTGAGTAAGAGCTGGGTCAGTATCTTAGTGCTTTTCTCTTCTTCCCTATCTTGTTTACGCACCACTAGACACTTGAAGCTGAAGTACCATACTAGACCCCAGCAGTATAAAAAAAAAAAATAAATGCAATCATTCCTTAAGCTGTTTCCTCTAAGAACAACAAGAACCTGCCCTATGTTTCTTTATTTTCAAAAGATTGACAAAAACTTCTGGCATTACATACTGTAATGAGTGGTAATGAGTGCAATTGCTCAAGACATCCTTTTTGCTTGGTTTGCTCAGGGCATGTAAATAACATTGCATGTTCAGGCCAAGGTCAATCTAAACATGGCTCTGTCTTGTGGCTTTCTTCTTCATGGCTTCACTGTTTTGGTTAGAAGCCAGGAAAAATTTTACTTCTGAATTACGTACATTTACTAAAAAATGCTTCCACAACAATTTATGGTCTTATCTCAAGCAGTTTTTATGGTCTTCCCACATTGTAATCAGCTGAAAAGTGGATTTCAGCACATTTTTTACCATGATAGAATCCTAATTCATAAGTAAACTAGAGTAGTTCATTCACTACATTCATTACTCTGACATCTTTTCCCTAGGTGTAAAAAGTGTGAAGCCTGCAAGTGTCAAAGCATTGACATTTTCAAGGTATCTCCACCAGGGTGAATGAACTGGAGGAGGTCAGAGAAGAGCCCAGCTGTTGTTCACCACATTGCTCCCTCATGTCCATATACTCTGACCTCAAAATAAGCCTTGTTACAACAAGTGTCAAATTCCCATCCTCTCTTCACTAAACTATAGAATTTTCCCTACACGACCATCACTTTGTAAGAAACAGTCAGATTAAGAAAGGAAGAGAGAAAAGACAGAACATTAGTATCAAAAAGTCATATTGGGCTTTTGTAAAAAAGACAACAGAACACCTCTGATAATGAAAACTACGCCTCACTACAAATTGGTCTCAAATTCCTACAGATCTTTCTTCAATATTATTATTATTATTATTATTTTTTCCATTTCACTGCCTTGGTGGGTTTCACATTAACATAATCATTATGTTACCCAGGAAGAATTGCTGCTGTGGGTGGATTTTGCTTCTTTGCTTCCAGCAACGTGAGATTCTTGTATTTTATCCAGAAATTTAGTTAAACATAAAATCACCACAGAATATTTACTGCAAGTTCAAATTCTCACCTCAGCTGCATTTGCTGAGAGCTACAGCACTACAATCAGGTTCCTACAGCAGATCTCAAATTAACAGAAGAAGAAAATTATTTGATTGTACCAATCAATCATGGGATTACGAGCCACCAGCGTGGAACAGTGAAAAAAAGAAATCCGCAGTGCAAGGAATTATTGAGAATATCTTTACTTTCCAGTAAAGACTGAGAAATATTAATAGGAAATCAGGGTATTGCTGGCAACTCATTTTAGATAGTGAGTCAATTGGATAGTGAGATACAATTTTGGTCACTTGTATCCAAGAGAAGTGAAAGCAGAACAAGAATAGATGCAAATAAATAATGGTTGGAGGACGATGGAGAGAATGAAGAACCTGTCATTTGACAGAAACTACAAGAGTTAAAGTAGTCAAAGTAAGGCTAAGAGGGGTTATAGTTGTCATCTATAAATACCCTGGGGAAAAAAGCAGGAATGGGGAAGAGCTCTTTAAACCCAAGATCAACACCCCCAACACAGGATAGATAGGTATAATCAAGAAAGAAAAAATGTAAGCTAAAATTAAGAAGACAGCTTTTAACCAACTAACCACCTTCTAACCAGTAAACAGGGAAATTGAGAAGCTGTAACGATAGAGAAAACAGATAATAACAACAACAATAATGATGATGATGAATGGTTGCATCAAGAGGAGTACCTTCCAGATACAAAAGGAGGGGAACCAAACATCCAACTTTTCATCCTCTTAAGGTCTTACAAGAACTTGTAAAGGATGAAGCTGGTATATGCTCAGCACTGTGATGTAAAATAAACCCAGAAAACTGAAGTGCTCCATCCTTTTTCTGTCACCAGAATGTGCTGTCCTCAATCTGACACTCGCAGCTCTGGTTTTGCTGCACACTTGGGAGCAGGCCTTTGCATGGCAACGTAGGCATGTTTGTTGTGCAAAGAAGCATATCTCCTACTCTTCTTATATCTGCTCCTACAAATGGGATGGTGCTTGTGTGAGCCACAAAGCTGGCTGAACATACACACATGTTCACTTTACTTGAACAATACTAACAGACAAAAACAGCAGACACTTCTATTGATGTTACTTCTTCCAATGTGGAGCACACTGCAATGTGTTACCTCCTTGGTTGTATCAACACAACCCCTTATGGGGTCATGCTGTGACACAGAGTAGAAAATTCATCTTTTTTACCATGTTATTTTTGAGGCTGATGAGTTCACTTACCAGCACATTGATCTGGCTTACGGTATGGCTGTGCTAACAGTTGTGTTGTCAAGCTGAGGATAAGCAGTTCCCTCTGCTAGTGTTAACCACCAGCCCCTCATTGTGAGCCACAGGCAACTGCTGAACCCACTTCTTGGAAACACCAAGTATCACCAGGTGAGAATCAGTGCTTTGCAAGCAAAAAAGCACTCAGAAGCCACACTACAGCAGTAAGAACATACTGAAGATCATCCATAATAGGAGATAATGTATGTTTGATGGTCACTTGTATTTGCATATATATATATATATATATATTAACTCAAATGAATACTTAGGCCGTATCCATGCATTGTGCTAGAAAAATATGAAAGGGGAAAAAAAGCCCTTCTTCATATATGGATATGCAAATACACAGGCGTAGTGCTGTTGCAAAAAGTAGTACCTGTGGCTTAGTTACTCCAAGTTACACTCAGTGAACCAATTTCCAATCTTCAGTAGCTGCAGGAGAGCAGCCTTGAAAGCTGCATGTGCCCTGGGTGGAACAAAGCCCTCCACGACAGCCTACCATCACCACTATCTGTTGTAAAACACTATTTCTTATACACTTCAAACTTTTTGCAAGCAGTGCCTTCATTAAGCCCTGGTACACAGATCGTACTCCAGTAGGAGGCATTTAATACGATCTCCTTCCCAGCATTACATATGTTCTGTATTGTGTTCACTTGAACCTAACAGGTTTGATAGGAAAAAGCAACACTCACTTGTTACTCTACGCCATCCTTACGCGAGACTAGAGAGTCTTTTTTCACTTTGCAATTACTCTTCAGACAAATAACTGTCACTACGACCTTCAGAAGAGAGGCATTAAAACAATACCTGATTTTACACTAAATCGATTAATTTTCCATCCACAGTGTAATATGAATTCTCAGATCTGATCATATGTTCTTATAAAGGTTTATAATTTACACCCTTTATTAGGTGTACATTTCTACAGTGTTTATAGTGTGCTGCTCTTTGTGGGAGCGTTTTTCTTTTCACTTTATGTTGTTCTCTGACATTGATCAGTGATCTAACACTGTGCCTTGCAGTTTTCTGCTTTTCTTTATACATCCTGTGTAGAGCTAGATTGTTAGGAACAGTAATGGGCTTTTGTCTCGGTATTACTTACATCAGAATTGCTTAACCAGCTAAAGTAAATTAGTCCCTGACCGTGGGAGACAAAGGTTTACAAAATGAAAGATCAGCAAAGTAGATTTAAAGAAAAATACAAGCTATTTTCTACCTTAATGAAAATGAGATGTGCTTGAAATAACCAAAAAATGAATTAGAAAAATGCAGAAATATAAAGCAATCAGGACAAACTAATCTAGTGACTTGAAAAGACACTAGACCAGAAGGCAGGAAATGACAGATACAACCAGAGGTTGTGCAACCATTCCCTCAGGGTACTCCCACCTTGTTTAAAGGACAAACCCTACTAAGAAAACAATCACTGTCTCTGTTCAATGAGTTTTTATCTGAAATCTCCACCAAGGTGATCAATTAATGTTAATCCAGAGGGCATTTTATGTAATCAGCCATTAGTGATGCAATCAACTCATACCATGGCCATCTACTGCTAACATATTTTAGTCATTATGAAGATGGATAACTTTTAGCTGCTAGTTTGAAGTAAGAAGCTCCTTATCCCACTCCTATAATCATCTTGAGTCTGTTCAATGTAATTATTGCCCAGGTGATAAGGGAGACTAAGGAGAGGGGCAGACAGAAATACGTTCCCAAGTGTCTTAACTATTTCAGATCTTAATTCTTTAAACTCACTATCCATACTGAAAATATTAGCTTAATCACCATGGATGGAACTCATTTGGCAAAATGCAATGTCTGCCCTGTAGAGGTCTTCATCTGAGCTAGTCTTCCTGGATTCCTTTTGCAGTTGATGGAGAGGAAGTCAGTGGAGTCACTGTACCCTACAGTAGGCACCTAAACCTTGTCAGAAGAGTCATGATCTGTGCCAGTCAAGAGTCATGACCAACAAGTGCTGGTATTGTTCTTTTGATTATGAACAGAGCCTGGGGTGACTAGATTAGGTTTCCATCTCTCTTAGATTGATTAAAGCTAATTCTACCTCCAAGTCTCCTGAGCAATATTTGACCTCTGACAAAATCCACTGCATTGCAAGCATTGCACTTTTTTTTTTTTTTTTTGCACTAAAGAGAACAAGGTTTATGCATGCATCTGGATGCACATGTGCACATGAGCTCAGGAGGAGTGATGAATGTGTATAGGGCTGGATATAACAGATACTGATATTCCCCAGGAAAGTGCATTTATTTGCTCTAGTTACTAGAAGAGCAGAGATGATGGCAGGCTTCCTCTGTCACTACACCTCCTAGCAACTGCCCAGCAACCAAGTTGGTAGTTGATGAGGGCATTCATGGTATCTCTAAATGTTTAATAGTTTACTACTCCCTTGAAACACCTGGTGTAAATCACTTCTGGAAACAGAGCTCTAGACCAGATGGAGTATTAGTCTATGGCATTTGGATCAGGTAATTCCTATGATAATTTTTACAAAAATTTAGATGGGCATTGGTCACAGAGCCTGGTGAGAGTCAATTTTATTATAAGAAAAAGACACCTTTCCCCTTCTTACTTTCCAATGGAAAAGTATATTTACTGGATATAGCTGGGATCCCACTGCTCCTTCAGACACAGTGAAAAAGGGAACATTTTTTCAGAGTTGTTATCTGCAGATTTGGCAGATGTCTCTTTACGAGCTTAAGTAATGCATCATATGTACCAGTAAATGCAGTATTTAGCAGCATTACAACCCGTATTGTAGATGCCTGCAGGCTCCCTGATGATTCCCAGTGGTATTGTTGGTGCTTAAAGGGATGCAGGAAAAGAAAAAAGACTACATTAAAACATAGAATCACAGAATCATTAAGGTTGGAAAAGACCAGTAAGATCATCATGCCCAACCACCCACCCATCTCCACCATGCCCACTAACCGCGTCCCTCAGAGCCACATCTAACCTTTTCATAAAGAACCTCCAGGAACATGCAATAAGGCTACATTTCTTGAAACAATCAGTAAATCTGAGCATACCAAAGTCCAAAGGCCCAGCACAAGTGATCATACAGGGAACCAATTTTCAATGAGTTACTGAACATCAGACTTCTTTCCATACTGAATTTATGAATAAAGGCATCCCAAACTACCAGCTGTCACTGGAACATCATCTGCAGTAACAGTGTCTGCTCTGAAATGCAGTAACACAGCCAGGTCAGGCTCTGCCCCCAAGTAAGGGCAGTTTGATGGAACACCAAGGTCAGCTATATACAACACCAGACAGCAGACAATTTTATGGTCACATCATTTTCTCTAATTAAACCTCCAGATTCTATTTAGGTGCTTCTCTGTAATGTTGTTCTTTGCTTATACATCCTTATGATGCCAAGCTATGAAAAACTGTATGGGTCATATCATCTTGTCATTGTTCTGCTCTCACATTAACATACTGATTCCAAACAACATGGAACAAAAATGTCATGACTGAAGAGCTGTAGTCAGATGTGAGGCTTTACAGGCATTTTAGAGATAAGCAGCATGGCTAATTATTAGTTCCTCTAAGTATCTCAATCTGGCTAAAGAAAAGTATCACATAAAACTGAATCATTAGCCTTTGGCAAACTGTCTCAGTTGTTTTATTTTTTTTAGAACATGCTTGTACAATTTGAGAAATTGAATGAGTTTACTCTTTTTTTTTAAAAAAATAACATAGGAAAGTTGATAATTTTCTCCTCTTAATTGTTATGACCTGCATAAGGCCTGAAAGCTTACAGTGCAAATAGATTTGTTGTTTTTCCATTTGAGTTACCGCAGGATTCCTTGTTCCTGTGTGGCCTTTTAAAATATATGGAACGTTAGAGAAGCGGGTAGGAAAACATTTCCTTTTTTTTAGTCTGTTTCTGTTCCCTTAAGTCACAGCGATAGAATGTCAAAGTGGTGACTGTGCCAATGAGTTTCTCAGCAGGGACATATTCGTCAGCAGTGGTATCTGCTGCATGAAATTCCTCTGGATGAGTATGTACCAATAAGGCACTGTGTCAAGTGGAAAGGACACAAAGCTGCATCACTGCCAGCAATACCACAAATGCAGTCATCCTTCCCATTGGATGTAGACCACTAAGGAGAAACCTGAGGACAATGCCACTCTCACATTTGATAATACACAGCCAAAGGAAGCTGGGCATTAGGTGCAAGAGGCTCCTGGTGCACACATTTTGAAAGAGGAGCTCATTGCTAAGACAGAGCATTACCATCATGCTTCTTTTTCAGTTCACCTCTCAGATCTGTGTGGCCTCTCTTTTGGAACAAGCATTTGCCAGAATTGCATTTCTGCTTCACAATAGAAGCCAGTTGGACTGAACCCCATCTTGGGAGAGTACATCTGTGCTGGCCATTCTGAGCAGGGGAGCAGCATCCAACAGACTTTTTATCTCACAAGCATCACTTGGAGAATTTTGTTCTGTTAGCTGGATAGCCAAGTGTCTGATTTGCACTGAACTGAATATTTTGACAGCATTTTTCACTCCAGTAATTAAAGTAGTGGGAGATAGAGGCCAAAATCATGCTCACTTGAAGAATTAAAGTACCGAGAAATAAAGGCCTAGATCAAGATGGTCTCATCCAGTAGGTTCAGAGTCTCCACAGCAAGGCCATAAATAATGGTTCTAGCACTGAAAGTGTCAAAACACATTGTCAGAGGGAGTGCACGCATACAAAAAACATAGAGCCATATTTGGCAAAAAATGTAACTCGTATTGAGGGGTACAGACAATTCAGACTAGGAGGGGAGGCCGAGAGAGGAGAAATTTATGAGGAAGGATAGGAAGGCAAGCCTGGAGCTGAAAGATATGGGATAAGAAAGATCCTCTTAGAGCGCATCTGAGGAGATTGAAGGCCAGAGAAGAAAGAAACAAGAGAATCTCAAGGAAACAGTGATAAAGCAGCCTGGGGAGAAGGATATGAATAAGTGGAGGCTACAGGAGGGGAAGGCTGCTGAAAGGCAAAGAGAGGTGCCAAGAGGAAAGATACCCAGCCCTGACAAAGTGAGGACAGACAGAAAGAAATGTTGTTATCTGGGACAGAGTAGCTCCCAAAATAGAACACAATCTTCTCCCCTATTTAGAGTAGGAAATGGCAAATCCTGTCTTTTAACAACTTCCACCATTTCTCCTTTCCTTTCTTTCTGCTGCCTCCGTCAAAACCTTCAACTGCTTGAAGACATGTTAAGCAAATTAAAAAGCATGCTAATATCCATGTGGATAAAAATCATCATCTGTGTGAGAAGTAACGCACACTCTAAGACTGCATTCACCTGCACACTGGTGTCAGCATTTCCATGCTATTAGAGCTATCTCATTTGGGTTGAAGTGTTTGGGAAGGTCATCTGCATTCAAGGAGCAATCCATTATCTTGAGAGGCCTGTTTGGGAAGAGTTCTGTCTGCTTTGCCAAGACAGGTGATTTTTCTGAACTGATTTCTTAAAGCCTTTGAAAAAAATCATTAGTTCCTTCCTCAATACAATGAATTATCAAGGAAACTGTAAAGGAAACAAAGTAAAGGCAACTTCCTGCTGAGTACTCTGAAAGGGCATGGATTTCTTTTTTCTTAGAAAATAAAACCAGAATCATTATAGGACAATTTTTCTGAGTTTAGTTGATTTTTACAAGTGTTAACACGCGTTGAATGCAAACTATTCAGTGCATAAGTGGGATGATTAAGAAAAGCTTCCTTGTTGGATCTCTTGATCAGTTTCTTTCTATGAATCTGCCACTAGCATTTAGTGAGATAGCACAAGATTTTGAGAGCCTCTATGCATCTATCAGATTATAAGGCTGAAATGATACCAACAGCCCAGACAACTTTCACTGAGAAAGAGTATCACAAGACATCAGCTTTTCGTTGGAATCTGCCTGCACTGCTCTCCTCCCTAAACAGTGAGCTTCGGGAATGGCACAGATCACCACAGAACATAGATGGTCTACTGAAATCCATACTTATCCTACATACAAATCACTAAAAATGAAAACGTATGCAGAATACCTGCAGAAAATCTGACCCACACAAGCCTCTGATGCCTGGAGGTAACATCAGACAGTGCCAGGTAAATATAACGACACCAACCCTAGAAGGGCTCAGAACCAGAGATTTGCAGATGGCTGCGTTGACACCATTTCCCTCATAGCAAAGTGACTTTATGGAGCCTGGAGATGGAATGCTGCAATCTCTTAAGCTCAGCCCAGGGCAGTGGCAGAGTGCAAGGCAAGCTCTAGATTTGGGAAATGGAGAGTATGGAATACTTCCTAGGGATGGCTGCATTCATCAGCTGCTGCTGCTGCAGCCTGGTGGTAGCCATCAAAATTAAATGTGTTTCCCTTCTAGCAAGGAGGAGGAAATAAAAGGCTTACTGATACATTGGGCTGAAAAACAAAATATACAGTCTCTTGAAAATAAAGATGATCAGGAGGAATATCAGGCCAGAAAATCTCCATATTTTTTCAGAATCACTGCTAATTTCTGAAAAGGAATACGCAGTTTCAGTAAAATTAAAAGAAGGAACAATGTGACAGGGCAGCAAATCCTGATAAGCTGGTATTAATGGCCCTGCCTCTCATAATGATCGTAGAGGGACCTATCTAAACCAGGAGACTTATTAAATCTTTGAGTGAAAGGAATACCTCCTTGCAAGAATGAGATATTCAATTACACTTTCGCATCCAGATGTGGAATTCTTAGTACAGGAGATACATGGACCTGTTGGAGCACATCCAGTGTAGGGCCACAAGAATGACCCAAGGGATGGAACACCTCTCCTGTGAGGACAGGCTGAGAGAGCTGGGGCTGTGCAGCATGGAGAGAAGGCTCTGGGGAGACCTGAGAGCAGCCTTTCAGTATCTATAAAGGGGCTGTAAGAAAGAAGGGGACAGACTCTGAAGCAGGGCCTCTTGTGATAAGACAAGAGGAAATGGTTGCAAACTAAAGGAGGGGAGATTTAGACTGGATATAAGATTTTTTTTTTTAAACAATAAGGGCAGTGAAGCACTGGCACAGGTTGCCCAGAGTGGTGGTGGATGCTCCCTCCCTGGAGACAATCAAGGTCAGGATGGACAGGGCTCTGAGCACCTGATGGAGCTGTAGGTATCCCCATTCATTGCAGGGGAGATGGACCAGATTACCTTTAAAAGGTCCCCTTCCAACTCAAACCATTCTGTGATGATTCTGAACAGTCTGAATGGGTTTTTGAAAACTGGGTGGGAAAGCTCACTTGAGGAAGGTTACCACTGAAAGAAGCTCTCCAGACCCCAGAGGAATGGGCTTGGCTATCAGGTAGCAAATCCCATCAAAATCATGCCATTATCATTGATGTTACTTTCCAATTCTGGAGGACACAGGATGGCCCATGGCTCAGGAGGATCAGCAGTGAGATTAGCTGAAAAGTTACTAGTCAAAATGCTAAAAATAACGCTCTGTGTTTTATTCGTATGGATAAATTTACTTAATTTCAACTCCCTTCATGGTGTTCAGCTTCCAGCAAGGCTGGGATTCACCCTCATCCATGGAAGTGCCCATTGTCTTCACTCATTCTGAAAGACCCCAGTAAGAAGGCATGGCTGAAGGGAAACTGAGGCATGGGGGACTACAGACAGAGAATGACAACAAAGAGTGCAGGAGAATGATTCAGCATCCTTTCAGAACTGATTCTATGAGCACAAATTTAAAAACAGGCAACTTTTCCTACATACATGGATTTACCCTTTCTTATTTCCTGAGGTTTTCCTCTATAGATATTCATTACTTGTATATAACTGATGAATGAGTTGGATACATTTGGTAAGCTATCTTTTAATCTACTTTCGGGACATGTATAAATACATCCCACGTCAATCAGCTCACTGCTCTGTACATATACCCAGTAGTCCTGCTCTGTCAGTTACTTATGTATTTCACCTGACCACCCAATAAAGCCAAATACTTCAAACTATTTGGCACAGTGACATAAACTTGCAGAATTCTGACAACTCTTTAAATTTTAACCTGAGGACAGAATTTGAGAGCTCATTAGACATGCTAGATTCCTATTTACCAGTTATACATCTTAAACATCAGCTGTAGCAACCTGAGTTGACTTTCCTACCTTGTTGATATCAACTGGGAGGAAAATCATATAAGGCTCTTCCAATACTACTCGCAAAAGAAGCTGGGAGATGTGCTTCTATTTTGTTTTTATCTTGTTTGTATTTTGTTTTTAAACTAGCACTTTTGCTGTAAGATGTTTTCCGTGGTCATTAGGATACTACAGAATTAGGGCCAGCAGTGAATCTGTTGGGTTTGCAGTTTCCAGGGTAAGTTCAGTGAAGATGCAGAATAACCTTCCAGTGAGTTTTGCACAAAACAACTCTAGAAGATATTTACAGCAGAACTGGACAAGACATTATGCAGCAGTGAATACACAGTAATCCAACAGATATTTTCCAATTCCAATGCTTGATGGTTTTAACAGAGGACAACACAACTGTTTCAGTAAATATAGTAAAATCTCATACAATACCAAGTAATAATGATGCAATTACTAAAGGCCATGACTGTAATTAAATAGCATGATTTATTTTATTGCCAGTGTCTTATTTTCTATTAAATTAGATGCAAACTTGGCCAAGCTAGCAGCCAGCCTTACCTCTATTTTAGAAATAATAATAAACCTTTAGAATCTTTGTTGTTAGCCAAATTAGTCTGTTGTTCACACAGCCCATAGAATCTGCAACTTTTCACACAAATATAACTATATTACACAACAACCTTTTCTGCAACTTCAAGGTTAAAAGTAATTTTCAACACTTGCCTTGTATTTCTAGCTATATTTTTTTTTTCAGTACGTTTACTTTTCTGAATCCTACTTGCTTGTCAAGTCCTCTAAGTTACATTTTCTTAATGAATCTCATATATTACTGAAAATACACAGCAAAATCATCATAGTAATTTTTTCCACCTGAATTTCTTTTTTTTATTAAATGTTGAAACAGGGACTGTTTTCCATCTGACAAGGTATGAATACTGATTAGTAGACTTTACTGTATTTCTTTATCAACTGCTACTTCTGGCAATCATATTTTTGTTACTGTTGTTCAGGCTCTTTACTGCCATCTCTGTGCCTCTTTTTGTTTCCCTAAGGTTTACTTGCAGATATACATGGAGCTTTTCCCTACTGCTGCAAAGGTAATTTCTGGACATGAATTCATGTCCTTGGCTTCCCACTAAATGCTGATAAGAAGTCACAAAAATCTCCTATGCAGAAGAGCCTTAGTTAGAATAGAAAATAACAAGAGAATCCGCAAAATAAATTAATTTACCCTAAAACAGAAGATTACAGCATTGCTTTTAATCTACACTGACTGTCACGGCTGGATCTCCATAGGAAGGGTAGATACGGCACCCAGGGGACATGGTTAGTGGGCACGGTGGTGATGGGTTGATGGTTGGACATGATTATCTTAGTGGTCTTCTCCAACATTGATCATTCTATGATTTTATAATCTAAATCCTGTGTAGGAACCTAGACACTGGGTTTTCAGCAGCACTGAGCTAAGTGCATAAATTTAATTCCTTCATTTTAGGATGAAAACTACTATCTATTCCCTCCCTGGCTGCACCGGTAACAGGGATTTATCTTCACGTCTTCTCTATTCAAGCTGTTCAATTTGAGCCAGGTATTTAACAAACTAAATGCAGTAGGGATGGGAATCCATCTCTCTCACCTCCCTGGTATGTACCTGAACCCATAGATGATAAACCAGCAAACACAAACATTAAGACGTGACTTCATATTTGAGCTCTGATCTGCCTCACATCCCACAAACATGACAAAAGGTGGCTACAAAAAGTTGGGGATGATAGAAGAAAAGGAAAGGCAAAGCAGCATCCCTGGCTTTGGACAGCAGACAAATAATGGGCTCTGTCCAGCCTACAGGACTTAACTCTACAGTGTGAGATACATAAACCACATAGCTCCAGACTGTTGAGGCTTCCCCTGCTCTGCCCATGCCCAGCAGCAGGGCTTCAGAGGGCCCTCTCAGACAGCTGTTCCTGCACCAGTTGGAAGTTCTGATGCTTTACATTTTGGACTTGAGATCTTACCTCAGTCTTCCTTGTGAATTGAGCCCAGAACTGCTCATAAGTGGAATGGATCCAAAGTGAGGATCCAATACCTCCTCTGAACAAACAGTTCCTTGCTCACTTGAACAGTCAGCAGTTTGGGTGCTCAGTGAGCAGAGATTTCCTACACTCATTACAGTTCAAACTCTTCCCAGAATCGTGGTCCTGAGCAAACTTGTTACTTACATCATGGCTCTGTGCTCTTTTTCCTGAAATACACTCCTCTGCTTATAATCTTATTATTCAAAATGTTTTCCAAATGGTCTCTATGCATTAAAATAATGAAATTCAGTGTACCCAGAAATGCTGCAGCCCTGAATTCTCAGGGAACTGTTAGCAGGGAAAAAAAGTCAGCAGAGATGATAGAGTAAGAGAACCAAAGATGTGAGACTATGAGAGAAGGAGAGAAATGAGGCCAGAACACCTGCAGGCAGACATGCTGGCACAGTGCAGCCTTGCAGTTCTTGAGTTATTGTTCTCCGGCATACCTTGCTAGGCTGACCTTAATCAATTTCATCATTTATTTTATGAAAAAAAGACATACTTCAATAGGATTGGTGTGCATGAGGCATAGGGACTTTCCTTAGCTGAGCAGCCCCCAGACAGTGATTCAGATGGCAGCCATGAGCCATACCCATCCAGACCAGACTGAATGATTACTGCAGATCTAGTGGCATTACATGGGTTTTAGTTACATCAAGTATTACAACTGTTACAGCTATTATTCTAACCTATAGGAAAAACAGCTATTTCAAATGTTTATCTCACTTAAACCGAAGTCTTTGAATCACTGCTTCTCAGCTAAACTGTGCAGACCTTCACAAACATCCATAAACTTGGGAAAAAGGAGAAATTGACAAAGCCCAGTTCCCCTCTGCTTTTCAGCACCCACCTTGAGCAATAGCTTTAAACAAACCACTGTTGCAGGATCCAGAACAACAAGAATTTAAGTTTAGCAACTTGAAATTCCAGCATGTTGCCCCTTCTATCTTGTATCTGCATTTCAAATCATATTTACCAAGTGCTTCGAGTTTCTCTTTGGAACAAGTTATTAATCTGACACAGGATTTTGCAATATTCGTGCATTCAAGTTTCCACATAGTTCTGACCTTCCTATTATTCTTCCTTTAGGAGATTTATACAGCATTCCTTCTTTGGAAAGATCATTAATTAGCATGCCAATAGAAAAAATGAAATTGCCTGCCATTTCCTATGTAAATGCTTCCCCATCTGTTCTGTTCTCATTTGCTCTGCACACATTCTTCCAAAGGTAGCTTCTTTGAAAACAGGCCATTCTTTGTTGTGCAATTTAAATCTGTTGAATTGTGTTGCATTATGAAAAGTGGCTCTATTGAAGTAACATATAGTTTTGTGCAGTCTTTCACAATCAGAGTCAATTTCCAATAAAGTTGGAGGCTGTCCGAACTTTAATATCTATGAATTCTCTCTAAATAATCAAGTTTTGATATTTTTGTCTCTAAATCTGCTGCCAATAATAATAAATTAAAGGGGAAAAAACTGCCATTACTAATTAATAACATCTTATAGAAGGATTAAAGTCCAGTGAGCTCCACTGAAGTTTCCATGTTGGCACAGTAATGCTGCCCACAGCTATCTTTGCTCCACTGTGTAAAGATAATCATGTTTGTTTTTTTTTTTCTCCTAGGTAGAAAATAATTTTATAAAAAGCCAAACAAAGTAAAAACATGTTAAGGATGTTCAGAACCTACTTTCAAAGGGTTGTTTTAGTAAATATATGTATATTTTTTTTTTAAGTGGCAGCTTTGACCGTTCCTTAACACTACTTCCAGTAGCATTTGCTACATGATCTTCCCAAGCACAGGAACTGTGTCAAGGTGGAGTGATGTATACAGTGAGGACATAATTAGATGTGAGATGGGCTTCATCAGGACCTGGGCTTATCACCCATTTGCACAGGGGCAATATAGTTGCTCTGACAATAAAGGTTGCGATGCAAAGACCACAGATGATCTTATCTCTGTGTGGAAAGGTGCCAACACCTTTTCTGAATCCGAGACTGCAATTTTCAGAATTATATATACAGATGTCCTTTGAAAAGCAGATATATATTTCATGCCATGGCAAATGAGGAGCCAACCCAAGGACTGTAATACTCATTCTATTTAAAAGTAATAATTTCCAACTGGAACATTATCATAACTGTTTGTGAATAGAGGGATCAGGATTTTAACTAGCTGAGAGTTTTTCATTTTCCACTTGGAAAATATCAGCCTGATCCACACAGTATATTGCAGATGGTTGTGTGCTGTACCTTTGCTTTGGATTTCCTCTTTTTTTGAAAACTGTCCTCTCCGTTTGTGCTCAACGAACTTTGGGACCACATTCCCCATTAATTTTCTGGACATGTAATTTTAAAAAATAATTAGAAAAATATAGTTGACTTATTCATAAATATAAAATAGTAGCATAAAAGAGACATATGCTGTTGTGGTCCTCCAACTGGGTGCCAGATGGCAATGCAAAGATTCAGACAGACCGTGTTAGAATGAGTTGGGAACACAGCATTCAAATAACTTTCTTTGCATGAAGAAAAACTATTTCCAGAAAAAAAAACATTTCCTTTTTTTTTTTTTTTTTTAATAAATCTTCACTACATAAGACTACATTTTGTTTTGGCAAAACGAATGCAAACATCTTCCTCTGGGTTAACTACAGCCTGGTATGTGATCATCCTCAGCTGCTGATAAACAGTACTTATCATATCTCAGCCCCCAATTTTCATTACAGACCTGGTTCTCATGTCAGTCTTGGCTGTGGTTGATGTGACCATAAGATCCCTCTAGAATCATATACACTCAGTGCACCAAGGAAATACCCAGGTATAAGATGAAGGCCAGGGCCTCTGAACAGTACCTTCACTAATGCATCTGAATGAAAACAATGCAGCCATTATAATACACTCCAGCAATCAGAAAGAAAACTAACTTAAGGACATAGAAATATCTCCCTTCAGCCACACAATATGTTTTGCAGGTCAAATCAGAGATAGCAGAGATTCTGATTAATCCAGAAAGGTGTACATCACTATGGAGAGAATGAGAAGGTTTTCCAGTGTTTCTCTCTCCAGATAAAGTCTTCCTGGCTGATAAATTGCATAAATTGCAGAGTTTGACCCAGAAATGGGTGAACTTTAAGAGAGATTAGATGACCTCATGGTCCTTTATGAACTTAAATCTTACACAAGATAGGTAGTTGAAAAGAACAAAGTACATGAAATATGCACAAACCATAAAATACTTTAGAAAACAGAAAATGAAACATGATTAAGTTTACAATATGACTGAAATTTCCCCAGGGTGGAATGTAGTAAACACAGTGACAAAAACTCCAACCTTTGATCACAGACCCTACACCTCCCAGCCAGCCAGCTAGCTTACCTTGTCTAGTACATGGCTAATTCGGATAGCATGATAATAAGTAGCCTAACTCAAATTTAAGTTTCCTAAATTGCTGGGCAAAGTAGTGGACTTGAATTGTTTTGTTATTACAGCACAGAATGATCTCTTCATTTCCTAATAATAGATCAATGACCTCAAGGTTCACAGCCTGTTGCAGAATTCATGCACTGCTCTGACTGCCTTTCTCCTGTGCACGACTCATTCACAGGTAACATTCTCCTGCAAGTTCAAAACCTCATTCAAGCTTCCATATAACTTCTTGCAAGCTCTGGTTTTCCATCCGGAAGAAGGGAGCTCTGTCAGCTCCATATGCAAGCAATGGCATGCCAGGTTTCTTCTCTGCACATTTACAAGAAATGAACTTTATGCTACTACTTGTTAACAATTTTCAGCAGTTTGCTTAGAAGCTCAACTTTCCTAGAGTGTTTAACCACTTCCATTTTCTCTTCTCCACTCTACAGGTACAACAGTTTATTTTGAATAAGACCATCACAAAGTCTTGATGAATTTAAAAACATTTCAAAAAGAGGCTTCGTGTTTCAACTTCAGTTTCCCCCACCAAAGGCAACACTTGAAACTTCGTAGAATCATCACAGAACAATAGAATGGCTTGGGTTGGAAAGGTCCTCAAAGATCATTTAGTTCCAAGCCCTGTCGCTGGCAGGGTTGCCAGTTGCTTGATCAAGCACTAGTCCTTCAGTGAAGGACTTCCTATTTAAGTTTTTATGTATCACATTCACTCAACATTACCTCGCATTTCTCTCCATCAAAGTAAAGAAGAAAGGCTTGCATTTTACAGTGAACAAATTATGTTTTCATAAGATTGATCAGAAAATGAGTCTGCATTTCTGGCACAGTTTTGTTCTATGTATCCTTGATTTCCTCAAGTTCTCTATTTGGAGGATGGAGGAAGCCTGCGCACCCCACCTTCCAAGCTGGCTGCAGACATAAAACACCATTGCGTTTTCACACCATGCAACATGGCTGTGAACACGTGTTCAGTATGCAGAGATGCATTGTTCTGGGGAACTACCCAAAAGTTCCACTTTCCACCTCCAAACGCATGAACATCCAGTAGTTTTGGGCTCTGAAATCCTCTGTACTATAAAGCAGTCTACTTTCAGCAGCTTGGTGTCAATATGTAAAACAATGAGACAGTTACTGAACTTCCTTTGTTCTTATGTAAATAGAAACCAATTAATCCAATTTGCCAAGGAACAGGAAACATCAAGAAATTTCAGGTGTGCAGACAGACTCTCCAGAATATCTCTAGAATCACAGCAGTGACAATCACAATGCATCATGTCCTGCTGTGATCCAACCCGTTCAGCTCTGGTGAGATACTACAGTAGCCCTGGAGGGAGAAATCAAATCTGTTCTGCTGTTGCATCAGAATAAAGATATTACATGGTGTTATGTACCACCTGTTCTGCTAGCTTTTTCCCTGAGTGGATATAGCAAAACATTCCAAGATAATGGTGTGGTTTCACCTTTCCTTCATAACTCCACAATGGCTTTGCAGAAGTTGGGAGTAAAACTGAATTCTGAATATTTTTGGATACACAAAAAATAGCACTGTGTAGTGGCTAATAAAAATAAATAGCATATTTTGTACCTTATAGTTAAATTTATAGTTGACTTTTTTCTTCTCTTAAGAAGCATCTGCATTTGGAGCAAAAGGCTGCATTTCCAGACTGACACAGCTCAAGCACCGCTCTAACTTTTAGTCAAATGGACTTAGGAACATACATACAAGAAATCAAAGGCCATTCAGACCTACACTGGAGACTTGAATAGCAAAACCCCAGACCTGAAAACTTCACCTGAGTTAATGAATGCTTTCCATATAAGAGAGCATTCCTCAACAAGCTTAAGTGGATGGCTTGGCCACAGAGGAGATCACATTATCATCTTTAACTCATACACTACAGCAGCAGGGTGAAGAAACCAGAGATTAATTTCTGCATGAAAAGTACAAGAGAGATTTGTTCATTAGCCACTGTATCTGTCAGATACTCCAAGACAGAATTTCCCTGCTCCTTACATTCTTTAAGAGGCAAAGATTCTATTATTTAGTGGGCTGATAGTTCTGCAAAGAAGCTACTCATCCAAAAAATGCAATTACTTACAAAAGGGATAATTATCGATCCTGACAATTTTGGTCACAGTCCTTTCTGGAAGCAGAGCCCATGGACTAGCTATCATAAACATCTATAGAAGAATCACCAAGATCGCCAAAATCATCAAGTCCAACCATCCACCTACCACCAATATTTCCTTGCCATTAAGTACTAAAATTCAAAAGTAACTAAATAAAAATTCATGCAGAGAAATAGAGGAAAACAAAGGGGTGAAGAATGAATTGAGCTCCCAAAGGTAGAGGCTGCAGAGGAAATGCCTTCTGCAGCTCAAACTATAGAGTTCTTTGAAACCTTTCTTAAAAAATGACAAACTATGAATTCTGAGCATGTCTTTCACTCTTACGTCATTCTTGACAATTGCTTGGTAAGTCCAGAGCCCAGTGTATTCCCTCAGAACTTTCCTTAATTGCTACTAGATGTAGTCTTAACAGATTGCTGAAAGTGTGAGTAAAAATGAGAGAGGAACGTGGTTCAATGATGTTAAACGTAAATTAAAACTAGAAAGGATCTGAGAAAGACAGATTCATTCTTCCCTGTTTTAATTCTTTTTTTTTTTTTTTTTTTTTTTTTTTTTTTATTAACCATGGCTTGAAAAGCATCTTGCTACTCATTCACTTCTCTTCAGTCTGAGCTGAGCATGCAAGAGAGGCAGTGGATGGTGCAGGGTACAGCAGAAAACCAGTTACCACTTGCCAGGGCAATGTAAGGGCCAAGCTGCACTGTAGTCAGTAACTCTCCATCATCTGGAGACATTTTTATAGCTAGAAAAATAGATCCAAAACAAGCCAAACTATCCACTGTGACAAAACTAAGTTGAAACATGGGTAGCTCATTTTCATGCTTACATCTGTTACTTTCACTGGAGTCTAATCAGTACTTACTACTCTACCGAACAGGGCAGGAATAATGCTTTTCTGTCACATATCCCTAGGCAGAGTTGTGATTAGCGATGTCTTCAGGATGCTGTCACATTCATTTCATAAACATGAAATAGCAGTGCATCTTTCATTTGGAAGTGATGTTTCTTGCCGCAAGGGCTGTGAAGAAAACCCCAAATGTGTGAGCTAAGCAAAAAGCACTGAATTCCTCCTCCATGTATAGATGGCTGTGGAACAGCAGAGGAGCAGAGGGAAGAGCAGTATCTCTTCTGGTGTCATCAACAGATTCTCAGCTATGAACTTTAAAAAAACCCTGAACTAGGACAATCACTCATTAACTGTTTTCCTTTTGATTATTTTTACTTGAAAACAGCAAGTATAATTATCAAACAGTACCCAAACCTCTTCCACTTCTTCCTTTTTACCAAATGCTCTATTTATTTTCTTTCAAAACTCACAGCTTCCACTACAACAACCTCCAACACTATAAAGAACTCTAAATGCTGAGTCCCCTGCAACGCTAAAAATTAAAAAGATAACAAATATTACACAGCATTTAGGGTGGGATTGGGCTGGCAGACTGATGCCTTAGTGGGGCCACGTGAGCCACATCCCTGAGGTCCCACTGCAGACCATGCAGATGCAGTCAATGCAGCTAATGGAGTTTTGGGCACAGTTCAACTGACGAGGCATCTCAATGTGATCCGAACTCTCCTGACTCCACTTATTTCATCAACTCCCTTCACTACTGCAGGAGCTCAGCCGGCTGGCTTACATTAGGGGTCTTACAGTTTAGACCCCATCCTTTGGGCTTTTTTCAGTTGCCACAGCAGAGGCAATGGTGCCATGCAACAAACCACAAGGTACCAGAAGGGTCCCTGATATCTCTCAAAGAGCTTGTTTTCCTGATGTCCTCTTCTATTCACTGAGAATGCTTAAATGTCCTATGACATTCCTGGTGCAAGTACAAAAGTAGTAAAAAACTTGTTTGCTATTTATTTTTTTGCTTTAGTATTTTTCAGTGCTCTTGGAGCTGTGGCCAAATGTTTTTTGCCAAGGTGAGGTAAAATCCAAACTTCTTCCCTTGAACTTTTTGTCTGCCTTTACTGTGAAGCTGATTCCAGGGGAGGTCAATGGCAGAATTCACTGACTGGGGCAACAGCAAGATATGCTGTTGTCCTATTTTCCGGTGCATTGGTTTTGGGTTTGTATTATGCATTGTACTGCTTGCATTTTGTGTATCATCTGTATTGTTTTGCTTGTATGAGTTACAGAATTATTATTTAAAGAGCTTTGTAAGCTATTTCCAAACTATCACCTGAAGCACGTAACTCATCTGCCA
Source organism: Pavo muticus (assembly GCA_016647715.1). Classification (NCBI taxonomy): domain Eukaryota; kingdom Metazoa; phylum Chordata; class Aves; order Galliformes; family Phasianidae; genus Pavo; species Pavo muticus. Next base: position 195,488 of record JACDJE010000129.1, read on the forward strand.
AGCAATGCTATGTGTTTTACAGTAAAAATCTCAGAATCTGTCAGATTACAGTTTGCTGATAGGGATCTTTCAGCAAGGTATAGTTGTCAAAGATCCTCAGCTTTCGAAACTAGTCCTCTTTCCTAATCCTTACAGAAGAGCAAACATCAAAATTCCTTGCTATTTTTGTCACAGAATTGAGGAAAATAAGCTTTCTTAAAGATCTGGGTATCTATAAACACTGTTCTACGTCAGAATTAAACAATATGGTAATCTCAATGGTCAAGGATAATCTGTATAATGAAAGGTCGCTGACTGACAGGATAGTCCTATTGAAGGACTGTAAGGAAAAGTATCTGAAGACACAGATCTCACAGAATGATGAGGTTATTCTGTTTTGTTTTAACTCTAGGTAATGCTCTAGTCAGATGCTGTTGTTCTTGAAACATTTGTTGATTATACACATTTTATCTGGTTGAAATGACATTTCTGCCATCTCTCTGTTTTGTCTGGAGATGTGCCCAAGACACACCACTGCATCATCTACAAATACATGAGTCAGTCTTGAGTGCCTTGAAGCACATCACAGAATGGCTTGGGTTGGAAGGGACCACAAGGATCATCAAGCTCCAAATCCCCTGCAGCAGGCAGGGCTGCCAACCTCTGTTATCTAATACTAGACCTGGCTGCCCAGGGCCCCATCCAACCTGGCCTTGACCACCACTATGGATAGGGCATCCACAACCTCTCTGGGCATCCTTTACAATAGCATATTCAGTCATTGCATACTCCTAGAAGAAAAAGCATAGTCAGTTACTATGTTTTTGGAAAACAAGTATTTTTTTCATTGGGTACACCACTGCTTTACAGAGCTTGTTACTTCAGAAAAACAGACCTTCACTGTCTCCCACTGAGCCTCAGAACCAGACCTTATTTTAGAAACCACTTGTTTTTATCTGTACCTTGATTTTTTGGCTTAATCAAGGGAGTCAAGATCAAGTACACTCATGAATAGAAAGACATCTATTTCTTTCTAGTAATACTGGAAGGAAAAGTAAACACTTACACAAAAATGAAAGAAAATGCAAGTTTCCCAGCGAAGAGGTTCATTTATGTTTACAGTCCTAATGTCAGTGCCTGCTGCCTGTATGTTATTTTCTTCTCCTGAGCAGTGCCTTATTTCTTGTGTAAGACTTCCAGACTGAGAAGCACATCCTGTGTGGAAGCAGGCAGCAAACTCAAACCTCTGGAAGGTGATAGAGTCCAAACTAACTTCAGTGAGTTCTGCCTTACGACTGAACTACAAACATAGCACTGTGCCAGCCAATATGCAGAAAACTATCTCAGCTGAAACCAGGACAGGAATATAGAAGATGGTGGCATCTCCTAAATCAGCAGTTATGTCACAAAAATATATTCCATCTCTAGTAGCTCAAACAGCATACATTGCTTTGGTTTGTTTCAGAGCTATAAGTTTGAAAAAGAATCCAGAAGAAAGTGCTGTAGCATTTGACAAAATAAAAAATATGAAAGTGCAGCCATGACCTTCAGAGTAGCACTTTTGTACATACTAAGAAACAAGACCACGGAGCCCAACAAGAAGAAATGCATCACTCAAAAGCAGTCAAATAGCTTCCACTTACTACAAGATTTTTTTTATACATACTAAAGGGCCAAAAATGTTACCAAAGTATTTTATAAAACTATTATTTCCATTTGGTTTAATTATACGCCGAACATAATTGAGAAAAGTAGCTGTCTAGTTCTGGATAGCATGTGAAATACATTGGCTTTGTATGAGAAAGAGTAATTGTTAAAAAATATTATTACCAAACCTCTCAGATATGTAAAATACTTCTGATGTAGTTAGTAACTTCGGTATTTTTTCTGTAAAGAAAACTCAATTCACGTGCCAAAAGAATGAAGATAAGTGTCTAACAGCTGAAAAGCAACTGAATCAAAATAGAGACAGTACAAATAAAAGGCTTGGTAGGAGATTTTTCTTCCCTACGGTTCAACTGAGTTGGCAGCTCCTTAAGAGCGGGCAACTGAAATAACAGCTACTTCTTTTCAATCTCAGCCCTGATGAACAGCAATGTTAGTTTCTTTTAGGCTTTCAGGACTACTGTGAGCAGACAAGTTGAGGACCTGAGGCTGTGACACAGCAAAGAGGTTCTGATTCTGTGGTCTTCAACCAGCAGGAAACATCCTCCAACCCGCCACACTATGAGCTGGGATGTTTAGTTAGAAGCATGTGGGAAACTTTTGAAAGTGAAAACTGAATCCTTCACACCTGGAAAATGCCTGGCACACTCCAGGGAACTATACAGTGATGCTGAAATTACTGCAAAGGACAGCATGTTTCCTCCTTTCCTTTCTTCTACTGCACCAACAGAGTTGCCACTTCACTAATAGGATGCTGTTCCTAGTTTCATGGCAATGTCATTTGTGCTGCTGCACCTTTTCCTGAGGTGGGGAGCAAAGTCTCTTTTAGTAGTAATACACTTCTAAACAGGAACAGGAGGTGGCCATTGTGTCAGATTCACTAGTTAGAACAGAGATAATTAAGGAACTTGAATATCAGAGCTGGAAACATCTCTTCAACTGATGAAGAAGCTCTCCGCATCTCTTTAACACTTATGTGATTGGGAAGCTATTCACAGAGCCATAGCTTCCCTGTAGTTACCCAAATGTGGCTTCTGAGTCACAGACAGGGAAAAATGCTTGGAGACACAGGTGGGTACACAGGGGTGCACATAAGGCTAACTCCCACAGCACGTCCAGAAAATCTGTACCTGGTTACTGGGAGGAGGGGAGAGAGGGGCTTGTTTAGAACACCTTTATATAAAAAGACTGTACATCTTTTTCCCCATCTACATCACCATATGAAACGTATACATGGTCATGTTTAGTTCAATCACAAAACAGAAACATCTATTAATCATTTCTTTCTCTAAAATATTAGTGCTTAGACAATAGCAAAGGACTTACACTATCTGTATTTTTCTTCTCAGTATGTTTTTAAATACCTGCCTTCATTAGGATTTAATGTAAGTTTAAAGAACTTTGCAAACTGAAATTCAAACGGGATATTCTTTTCTGACCATAAGGTCTGTAAATGTGATTATATTCATGCTGAATCTTATGGTCAGCTATACAGCATGGGGAGGCCAAAAGCTGCCATACCATTTGGGACTTACAAAACAAGTTGACTTAGAGGTTATTTCTCTTATATATAATTGGATCTAGAGCATTTCCTCTTATCTTCGAATAAACCCTCTGTATACTTCCAGGACCATTTGCATCTGTGTGCTGTGAAATGGATTTGATGCTTACATACCGTTTTCGATAGAAAATCTCCTGTCCTACTTTTCAGACGTTTCTACAGAAGTGTAAAAAGAACATTCAGAGAATGCCTAAAGTCAACAGGATTAAGGACTGTCAAGAGCATTGCTTAGAAGGTATAAGTCCTATCTATGTGCTGAAGATTTTACTGTACTTTCATGAGGATATTTGCACCAGCAGTCAGGGATGTCTCTGGGGCTTAGCCTTTTTCTCTCTTTAATGATAGGTAGGGAAGTAAAATAACTGCCAGTTGGGATAAGAAATTGAACCCCTGCCTCTCCCCAGTTATCTACTGCCAGTTTAATTGAATTCATTGCATAACCTTTAATCTGACATCCTTCAGATTCACACTACATTATTTTACTAACCCTTTATTTATCAGTGTGCACAAGTGCTGATGATTTGAACATCATCATGATCATGCTGCTCCCTGGGGAAGCCACCGTGAAGCAGGCAAATCTGTGACTTGGAAAAGATGGAGGGAAGGAAGTTGGCTTCTGGGGACAGATGAAACAAAGGAGGTAACAGGCACAAGAATAGCAAAGGAGCGTAGCAGGTACAGAGGAAGACTAAACCCATAGTAAGCATAGCAGTGTTGGACAAACAGGGAGAAGCTAGGGAAAGATAGAAGAGACGCAAAAGTGAAGAGCAATGAGGTGGTAAACAAAAGATCTGTCAGGCACAATTTTGGCTTTGACAAATCCCACACTGGCTTGAGTGCAGCACAAGCATCCAAAGCAGATGATGCAGTTCACGCCTAAATTAAATTACAGGCTGCACTTAATTCAGACAAACACATCTGACATCATCATGAGAAGCATCTCCTGCTCTTCGGTACTCCACAGCCTAACAAGCACATGCAAGGAACTAGAACTCTCACTGGTGTCTGCTAGAAAGAAAAATATCAGACTACTCCTGTCAGCCATCAATGATGAAAAACAGAATATCTGAAAAAAAAAAAAAAGCCAAAAAAATGAGAGCTCAGGAAGAGAGCTTTTTCAGGGTAAGTAGTTCTTACTTTAAAAAAGTGTTATTGCATTCTTTGTATCTGTTGTAGCTTCCATGAAAATAAATAAGGAGGCATTACTTTTAGAGCAATCCATATATTAATGTGAAACAGTTCAATTGTAATTCTTACAATTTACCCAGTATTGAAGAGTAATCTTCCATAGTAGATTGCATATTGAATGTTTCTACCTCCATCCAGAAGGCCAGTTTCCCTGCTGATGAGGAGTAACGCACTAGATAGTTACCAAATTGATGGAGCTATTAGGGGATGGAATAATAAGGAAGGATTGCATTGATTGGGCACCATTCAGGCTCTGAAAGAGTTTATAAAGTAGTACTGTGTTGTGGAAGAACAGGAAAAGAAATATCAGAAGTGCAAATCTCTGTGGAATGAAGTATATATTAGGAAGAATTGGGGGAAGAAGGAGCTAGTAAGCAATTCTGGCTTGCCAGTGCTTATGTTCAAATTAGAGAAAACACGAAAAGTCATCAAGAGAAATCTGAAGTCACAGAGTCCAATTCTTCAGGGCTGGGACCATCTGTCTGCCCTGTGCTTATACAGAACCAAGCCCAATGAGGTCTTTGTTAGGAAAAAAAGAATAACATTGTTGTTTTGGTTAAAGGGAATTAATTAATGAGATGTATTTTGAGAATGTAGATAAGTGGGCAATGACTTTGACTACCTTATTAAATTAGTATGCCCGTGCATTATTTGTTCTGGCAACCAAGACTGTTCTGTTCTAGAAACATCTGCATATAACCAAAGGACAAACGCTATGATTCTACGGTTACAATTCAAATGGAGTAAATCCATTCTGGTAGACAAGTCAACTTCAGATGCTTGACATTTGCTGACACAGTGGAAAAAAGAGTTTTACAGAGCTCTGTACGTCACACTGCAGTATGGCGGAGCAACCAAGGGAGAGCAGATACAAATGCTGAGAAGCCCAGTATTCAGAACACCACGCAGAAAACCAGATGGGGGAGCAGGAGAAGACATCCTCCTCCCAGCAGCTGCTCAGGGATAGCCCTGGTTCCTCTGCTACACACACAAAAAAAGCTTAAAACAAGCTGTCTGCGCAGGGTGAAGCCAGGCATTCATTTTTTGCCTCCAGGACACACTCACTCTTCCTATTCAGATATTCCAGTCATGCTATTGCAGGAAGTCTGGTAAGTCAGACTTTCTGCCGGTGCGAGTGGAGATCTGTGCATTTTAGTTTCACATTCTTTGCACCTTTTTAAGTTGAAGTAGACAAAATAATAAGCTATCAGCAATGGCAGGATTAAAACGGTGCATCATCATGCTCTCAATGTAATTATTTCATCAGACAGAGGGAGGCTAACTGAGCTGAAAGGTGTGCAGTGCATGAAGATGAGCCTATCACACAGTACTCCTATCACAATTTTACCCATATAAATATCTGTTGGATGAGTTTCAAAGCCATCTTACCTGAAGTGGAACCTGATGTGGTTTGACACTGTTTTGCCCGTTGTTTGTTTCTCTTCCAGTAGGAATTCCTGCTTGGAATAAGGACTCAATAATCCTTATGGGTCCCTTCCAACTCAGAATATCCTGTGATTCTGCACCAAAATTACGAAATGTACTCCCTCATCACAGAACTACAAAGCATGAAACATAGCTCTCTGAATTAAGTATCTGCCATAATCTGTGTTTAGATACAGGTTCTTATTGGGTTCACAGTCTAATCAGAAAGCAGATCCACTGCAACAATTTTAGCACCTTCAATTTTAAGCATTACCAAAAAATGGTCTAGAAGCATCCTCTACAATGAGTGACACAACCTTAGAGATCAAACAAATTAAAAACACTTTTTTTAAATCACTACTCATATTTTAGAGGCACAAACCATTCACCTTGTCTAAACCACAATAAATCTGTGTTAGAACTAAGAACTTGCAAGTCTGAAGAAAACTCTTTTCCTCCTCTACCTTTTCTTTAGCTTTCTCCACTTAGTTTCTAATGGAAGGTATGAGGTATGACGGCCAAGACTTGAATAGAAATAAATACATCACTGTGACCAAAATATCTCCAATTTGATGGGTATATTTTTCTGACTAGTTGCAGATGGGGAAAAAATGCCAACGCCTGCATTTATTTTGATCAATAGCACCGAGAAACCTTAGAAAATCCTTCTTTAATCTGTGCCTGCCCTTGAAAGAAGAAAACGCAATAAAGGAGGAAATACTTTGCTCTTTGAAGGAGCCATGAAATAATGTCTTTTATGACTCGTTCCACCAAAGGAGATTGTGACCTCAGTATCTCAGAGCCTGTTTTGGACGCTTCAGCCTACATATTCCCTAATATGTAATGCAGATTTGGTCTATAAATATCCCCCAGACTCAAAAGATTTACTAAAAGAAAGCCCCAAAGCATCAAAATATAAAGGCTTTTTTTTTTTCCTTCATTTGTTCTATAGTTTTGTTTATTTTTGGAGATAGGAATCTAAAAACTCACCTGTGCACACAAGACAACCAAGCATCTTTCTTTTAAGTACCGAAATATAGATATTACATCATGGCTAATATTCAGCAAAATTAAAGCACAAGTTTAACACAATTAGCTTAAATACTGTGGATTTCAATGGGATGAAAGCCCACTTTCAGAAATGAGTAATTTCCTTAATTAGATTTAAAATTACAAAGGTATGTTATAATCAAATGTTATACCAAGCTCAAACTGGGCTTAGGAAAGACACAGTGTCAGAGTTTATGTGTGCTTATTTTCATAAATAGCAACGTGGAATACTTTCAGCAAGCTGAGAACATCATCTGATCAATGGTGAGCATGCAATAAATCAGCAAATCAATCAGTGATACTAACAGAAGGCCCTTTTATAATGAAGCTTTATGGAGATTTCTGTTTAGTGATTTATATTTCAGTATCAAATTGTGACAAAAGCACAGAGTTAAGACCCAGGCTTTAATATATAAAGAACTAAGGTTGTTTCTCACAGCTATGCTTAAGTTCAGAAGAAATGATTGAGTGCATGACCCAAATCCATAGAGGCTGTTTTCAGCCCTCTCAATCATTTGTCCTTCAAAGACATTAAATTTTATTTGTTAAAGTTTACCAGGGAGAGAATGAAAGGACCTAATTTATTTCCACATTTTCAAGCTCATATTTAACTTTTCAGAACATAATACAATTTCTGAAATGAAATGTATTTCAATTGAATCAGAATTTGCACCACGCAAAGATCTACGTTGTGTTATGCATTTTTCTTATAAACGTAACTGTTTAAAGGGGGCATTCCACAAAGGGAATTAGCTTTATTTGTTTAAAGTATCTTAAAAACAACCCTCCCTTTCTCCAAGGTTAATCAATATTGTAGCCTGCAGCTTGAAAGAAAAGGAAGTCAGAGGTGATTTTTTGTTTAATTTACAGATACAGTAAAACATTTCTGATCTGAAACAACTTTGGTTACTAACAATTTAGCTGTTTCACAGTATGCTAAACATACCAGGTAACAATACACCTCTTCCAGAAAAATCTCCAATAAGATCTAAGATATTTTATCAATATTTTGCAATTTGTATTTGTCCCTGACAATTATTAATAGTATATAACCTACTAAGAGCACAAATATATACATACATATATATATATATATATATATATATATATAACATTCTTCAGCTGTATCCTTGAACCTTCCTTATATACATACAGAGAAATAAAGAATGATTTCCGTCCCTGTTGTATGACGTTGGATGAAATATTGCCTGTGACCTACGCACATTTCATCAGCCACAGAGCGCTGATCACTCTCCAACACTCTTCACATGTCCTACTACAAAGGACAGTTAACCTATCCAGCCAAAGACTGGGGAAAACAGCAGCAAACCTCTACTCTCTCAGCACAATACTTCCCTGCATCCAGGCTTAGCAAACATGAGTGCTCGGATCTGAGCATCTATTTTGCACGTCTTCAAATATAACTTGTTACATACTGTTATTTCCAAGTTTCAAGCTGGCTGCATTTCTTTTCTCTGTTCTCTTCAGCACAATTCTCACTTTATTAAAGTGACCAGAACTGTTATCACTGATGTTACTAGGATCACATTTTCACCCAGCATTTCTTGGCACCAAGTGGCAAAATAACAGCAAAATATCATCTCAAAACCTCAGTGTAAATCACCATCATTAAATAATTTCAGTCAATTTCAGTGTTGGGTGCAATGATTTGTACTAAGCTATAGCAGTATATCTAAGTACTACATGCATTATAATACATAAGGGTTGCACTGTGGTCATCAGGAATCAAGAACTGTAGGTTTGCTGTATGTTGACTCTGAGATGCTGTCTGAGAATAAGCAGCAAAGAGTAAGTGAGGAAGAGCCTGACTTCTTTGCCAGAACACATCTGAATAATTGCAAGTTGCCCTAGACTAGCAAAGAGTGAATCATAAGTGGAAGCTGCCTTGCACAATGACTTGCTCTTACACCACATCCCTGATGATTCTAAGAATTCCTGAGTGGTGGATAGTGAAAACAACTGCTAAGTTTATCCAAGTGCTGTTGAGGAATATCGCCATTTCACAATAGTTCACAACGTATCACACCTGCCACTTTTTACCCACTTGGCAGTTCTTATCCTGCTACAGGAATGTCACAATTCATACATGATAAATCCACATGGTCTATTTTTATCACCTTATTATCCTATATGGGGTTATTAACAGACAGGTCCTTTTTCCTTTGGGCCGTCAGTATGAGGTTGACTGGTCTACTATTGTCTCAGACTTCTTCCTCCTTGTGGCTCACTCCCCAAGCATTCAAGGACAACGTTAATTAATGTAATTATTCTGAACTTTTTCATCTTTCCATGTTCCTAATAGTACCTAGCTCCTATAGTACCTTTTCTTAACATCTTTTAGAGCACTGACCTACTGCAAGTTATTCTGTGCCTCAGTTCAGTTTCCTCTCCTTCCAAATGCTCGTGCTATTCCTTCATGTCTTCCTAAGCTGCTTTTTGAAAAAGCCCAACCTCTGAGAGCTGAACCTTATGTAACTTGTTCCCCACGCTAAAAAAAATATCAGAAAACCATTATTTCATATGATTTTCCCCACATGTGGCTAGCAGTTTGCTGGGTGCACGTAGACCTGTAACACAGAAATGCTTTCCATGAACCTGCCCCACCAGATTACACGCATATGTGGTAGAGATGATCCAACTGATTTAATAAACTGGTCCAAAACAAGTTTTGTTCTGTTTTTTTCATGGCAGACACATTGTATATGCAGTTACCAAATCCTTTGCAAGTCAAAAACATTACGAGTGAAAACCACAAGGAATCCACTAAAGGAGCTATCATTTGTGACTTTCACATACCATCCTTTATTTCAATAATACAATTTAAAATTATAGGGGAGAACAAACATAAATGTCAAGTACAATAGCATTTAGCGGAGAAGTAAAACAGAAACAGGCAATCTAATTGTTAGGCTATGCACTGAAGTCCTGTCCTACCTTTTCTCTATTCAGCTTCTAGGGCTGTTATGAAGGGCTGTCTATCAATGCAATCATGTATTATTGCCAACCTATTTGTTCTTTTGATCAAACCAGCAGCAATTTAGCCTGATTGCCAGGCAGCTGGAGGAATTTGGGCCCAGCTCTCCCATACACTGCTGTGGCAGCTGCATTTCATGGCTTACTGCAGCACACCTGCAGAAGGACTGCAGTCAGTCTGCTGCAGTACTAAAAAATGCCATATTATGATGTGCTATTTGTAGCTGAGTTTGAACATCTTAATTACAAGAGAACTGGAATCAGGGATATCACTGGACACAAAAAGATAAATGCTGCCATTTCAAATGTGAAGAACTCATTCCAGACTCTCAACATGGTGGCTTTCACAGTACCACACCAATATTACACTTAAAATAAAGAAACCATCCCCGAATAGAAATTCAAATTTCACTGAGAAAAAACATGAAAAACAATGAAACATGATTGATCTATGCAAAACCAACCTGAAAATGGTTCAAAGGAGACTGTAATAACTGTGAACACCAAAAATTGATTCATTCCATTCATGCTTCCCAGTCATAGAATCATTAAAGCTGGACGAGACCTCTAAGATCATCCAGCCCAACCATCAACCCAGCCCCAGCACACCCACTAACAACATGCCCCAGTGCCACATGTGCCCTTTTCCTTGAATACCTCCAGGAATGGTGACTCCACCACCTCCCCTGGCAGCCTGCTCCAATGCCTCACCACTCCTTTTGAATAGAATTTTTTCCTAATATCCAACATGAACCTTGCCTAGTGCAACGTAAGGCCATTATCTCTCGACCTATCACTGGTACTTGGGAGAAGAGGCCAACCCCCACCTTGCTATAGCCTCCTTTCAGTAACACTGCAGGAAACAACAGCCTGATTTCAGTGCTCTTTAACTTGCTTGGCCAATTCATATATTGCCATACCTTCAAGACTGCTTTTCCTCCACAGCATTTTACTCAGGCCAGCAATAAATCCATAAACACATCAAAGTAACAATCAGTTCAAGGAGTAAATAACTGAGCTTCATTTTTCAAGCCAAACTGTCCTAGATAACAGCTTAAAAAATCAGGGGGATGGAACACCTGTAATTATTTTATGCAGTACACGTATAAGAGACACTGAGGCAATTATTAATGAAAAAAAGAAAATTAAACTGGCCAGAGTTCATTTCCTATGTAAAGTTCCCCCTCCCCTGAGATTCCAGCCAATTGCACCATGCAGCCCACAGCGTGAACCTTAATAACAGAGTCACTGGGGATTTCAACCCATTTGATCAGTTTAATAGAAAAAGTGATATGACACCTGTTTGTAATCACAGGGGTTTCCTTATGTAAGTCACTTATTCCATGAGACAGGCATGACCCCAGGCACTGTTCCAGTTTGTGTGGTACACTGGCATTACTACTGTTTATTCAGAGCCTGATCACCTGTGAGACTTCACATCTTTGATTCTCAATGCATCTATTGCCATTAAACATGTAGAAGTAGAGAAGAAACCCTCTACTGCTAATAACACAATGGAAAGTGCATCAATAATAACTGAGTAGCAAGGCCCAGCAAGTTAGGACTTGATCAAACACAACAGCTATGGGCAAAGAAACAAAGGAAAGAAACTGCTTACCTTCAGAATGCCTCAGGTACACAGGGACTCCCAGCAAAACAGACTTACCTCCACTGCCAACCCTTAAATGAGGTCTGGCAGGGGATCCTGACTCCGCCCTTTCCAGTCACTCAGGTGCAATGCATGCAGCTGACCTCTCCTGGCCCTGTCTTCCCACCAGGTGCTCAATCACTGCTTCAAGCCCTGATTTAGGATTTCTGTTATAGCTGCACAAACACAGACTGAACACTTTATGCTCCTCTATTTATTTCCAATACACAAGACTTGAGCATAAATCTGAGAGAGAGCAGCTGAAGCCTGACTTAATGTTAATCATTTATCACCCAAAACTAAGTATCTGTAATCCCAGTTCTTTGAACATCCTATGCAACATACGCAATTGTAACTGGCTTACAGAAGGACGGAAGAAGAAAGGTAGGTCTGAGATTAGCAGAATGAAAAGTGTCAAGTTAATAGGGTCTGTTTAAAACAGAAATTAACCCAGCAGTTGCTATTCAAGAGCAGCTATTCCAAGTTACTTGATGTGTACACAGTCTTATTACTTACAAAATATGTCTCAATAAGAGCTTCTCACTTTGAAAGTGTGCACAACATCTCTACAAGGCAAAGGGCAGGAAGGCCAATGGAGTAGTCCACAGGTGCAATTAGACCTTAAAGACCCAAGAACAGAAGTTCAGACTGAGACCATTAATATCTGAACACCTCCTTTATGCTAGTGTGCCATTCCTGATTATACTGACAAGAGCTTGCTGATGTATCATATTCATGCAAGACTGTCTGCACCTGATAGATAACAGGAAACTAAACTGATTATGCCATTGCTTCTTTTCATTTTTCCATCAATTTTCCACCAGTGTATGGTGGAGTTTAAAAGAGTGACAAACTTATTTTGGGTTCGTGCTGCAAACCTGATCAGCTGAGGTTTTGTTCACACACCACTACCGTAGATTTGCCAGAGACTCAAATCCAGCATGGGTGAGTAATGTACTTTTTGATTGACCTTATACACTGCCAATCTTGAACTGCTACATTTTGTCTGATTTAAAAAACTGCTATGAAGAGTTTACAGGAATTGTGACTTCTGGTTTCCCAGAGTGTTTGGTTGTACAGATACCTGCTTTTGCATTTGGATTCTTCATTATGAGATGCCACTTTTCTCTATACCAAACGTCACCATGATTAAAAGCTCTTAATTGTAAGGGGGAGAAACACTTTGAAACAAATTTTCTTTCCCAAACAGACTTCAGGAAACACAATTGTATGTACAGCAAGCACTTAATCCTCAGTCTTATATCACAAGCACAGCCTCCCTTTTCCCAGCTCATTTTTGAAACCATGAATAATACAGATCAATATTCATACAGAGTTTATCTCTAAATATTTCCAGTTTTGATGTCAGTTACCCTGCCTGCTACAGATAGATAACTTTCTGGTTTTTTTACAGCTCTTTCATCTCGTCTTGCACGCTGACTTGGTCCCTACCTGCCTTTCAATTCCATCTATATTTCTTTATTGCTTTCATTCTTTAAATATAACCTTCAAAGCTGAGCTATTTGTTTGTCTTAACTTAGATTCACATAGAAAGCAGTCAAAGTTTTAGAAGCTTATTTCACAGTCTCAACAGAGCTATTTGGAAATTTTCAGACATTTTCTTGAGAAAATTCTAATTTACTGTCATATTGCCCTCCATATATTGACAAACAGCCTCCAGTGATATCTGTTCTAGGAAAGGCATAGGAATAAATGCTGGCTTTATGAAGAATGAAAAACCTGATGGTAAGGACAATTGTTCAGGTCATGACTTGTCTTCCAGTATCTTATCTGACCAGCAATCCCATCTCCCATGGTGGGAACTTCACTGCCAGTCTGATGGGCTGGGACGACCCAGCAAGTCATATCCTGATAACCATGCTCAAACGAGAGACATCCATCACATAACTGTAGAAAACACAGGGCAACTTCTACACTTTCAGGCACAGAAAAACATACAACTTTAAGATGAGCTCAATAGGAAGTACTCTCTCACAGGCTTCATCTTGTACCTGCTCATGGGTAAGGCAATAAATGTGGTGCATTTTATGGTGAACATGACAGATGAACCCAGGTTCTCTGTAGACTGGCTTGTGGGTAGAGATTTTAAAACACAGATCACGATCTGGTACGCCCTATAATTTAAGGCAGTTATTTAGTTCCAGTTCTTTGGTATTTGTCTGCCTTGCAGTTTGCAACTTATTTACTCTCCCTCTGATGGAGGGAAACAATATTATTTACCCTTTACAGGGTGGAAACCAAGGCACCAATAAATGAAGTGTATTGCACTGACCAACAGTTACTAAAAAAAATACAACACAGAAGTTGAGCACAAGGATGAATCTACTCATAAGAGATTTCACTAGTAGCTGTCTGTTCTCCAGGAGCATATCTCCTCACTTACACAAAGGAGAGGCATTTGAGCTGTAAGTCCCTTCTTGCAGGGAGAAGTCCTTAGCAGAGCATGCTTTCAAGGCTCAGAACTTCCTCCCTCTCCTTGTCCATCTCAACTGGATGCCCTTCCAGCAGGTGCTCCGGAAGAGCCCTTAATGTGCACAACTGTTGGAAGGATAGCAGAAATCTGACGCAGGAAAGACATGCAAGGGAATAATGATTTTGTGCAGCTTTGATTTATGAACTAGTTGAGGTTATGTATGTATGATTATTTAATGCCACTGGCTGGCTGAGCAAATTTGTTACCTAATTCAGAAAGCTTAATGGTGCTGAATGGTCATTATGTTACTGTAGGCTTAATTGGGTGGTGGGTGGTCTATAGTTTTAATGGTTTTAATATGGATGGAAGCTTTTTAGTGTTATAAAAGGAAATGGTTTGTTATTTCCCTTTTTTATGCATGCTGTTTCAGTATTGACTATAAAATATGTCAAAACACACTCTGAAAGCTTCCTGTCACGGTCTTTTTTGTTAGTGGTCATTTCATTTTCTTTAACTATTCAGAAATATTCCAGCCAACACTCTGCCTAGGCATATTTAAAAAAAAAAAAAAAAAAAAAAAAAAAGGAATTTTGAATGTATTTATGTCATCATAATGTTACCATCTATATATGGCTGGTAAAATTCACACTGAACTGATTTAACAGAGAGGAGTATCAGTCCAGACAACAGACTCTGCTCTCAATGGGTCCTAGGGTATATTCAGTACAAGTGAGGTGATGTGCCTGATGGGTTTACAACTGTTTGATTTCCAATTTCCATGTTTCTATTTAAGTGTGTGACTCAAACCTGTAATAATTCCACGATGACCCATGTCTCTGTGACATTTAAGGGACAGTCACTCCGATTGTGAATTATGTCAGAATAAATTGAGCTATTCAATTTATTCTACACCCAGGACTTCTTTACATAAATCCTGAGCTAATCTCCTCTTTGTCAGAAATTAGACCTGCAACTACCTGCCTGGAGAACATCGGGCTTTGCAGCAGTGGAAACTGACTATTGGTAAGAAATCTTTAAGATGCTAACACTGCAGAAAATAGCTTCAAGAATATTTCTCCATCAAAAATGAAAGCACAAGTGCATCTGATGTAGCGTCCCTGCAGGTGATGATTACTGGTCCCCCGTTTCTCAGAAACATCATCAGCTGACTCACAGCAACCATAAGGAGGACTCGTGGATGTAGACAATCAACTTCTCACCTGGTGAGTCATTCATAGGAAATATGAGCTATTTTGTAACCCAGCACTTCTCTTATCACAGCCCTGACAATGATAAGATTGCATAAGAAGTCCTCCAGCCACTGTGGTGCTCAGAACAGTGTGGTGCCTCCTCTTCAGCTCCCCCCAAAGGGATAGGCAATGTGAGTGCTCAAACCTCAGGTACTGTCACCATCTTCCCTAAGGGTGGCCTCTACAGGATAGCAGGGATGACTAGGATGTGCACATCTGAGAAGCCCAGTTTCTCCAAGAACCAAACCTCTTTGCAAGCATCTCTATATTGGTTTTACTCTGATCTACAGCACTGTGCTTCCTCTCAGAAGGTCTTGGTTTGATGTGTGGCTCCTTACTAGCTAAAAGTCCTGAAAAAAAAAACTTGAGCTAATACTGATGCTTTTTATTGTTGTGTGTGTCACTTCATTTATTATTATGCAACAATTACTACTATGTGTTTACCACTAGTGCATTTAAAAGAAATCACTTTGCTACTGTAGATACCTTCTATTATCTGCTTCTCAGCGTAAGCCACTCTTAACAGCAAAAAAAAGTGCCAGTGAATCTCAGTTCTGCCCCATCGAGGTTTCTTGGAAAGCACTGAAGTAGTTAATTTATATGGCCCTGGTAAGAATCAAAGTACTTTACAACAAGAACATGATATAAACTCTCCTAAATGTAGGTATTTAATTGACTCTTACAAATTCCACTGCCCGCTCAGCCAGGATAAGTAATTATTTTTGATGGACGAGTAAAATGTCATTAGTATTTCCATCCTGCTAAAGCCAGAAGATTAGTCTTTGTGGCTGAGCAGATAAATTTCCATGACAGTTTTGCAAGGCTGAATGAATAAATAAATGTACACTTTTAAAACTACAAAGTCTATCTTGATACCTACAAACACAACCCTTACAAGCAAAAGATATGAACCCTACAGAAATAGAGACACCTACCTAGCTCAAAAGCTTGCTTGGTCTCTGCTATTTAATAAGGATCAGACGTTTACTGAAATTATATACAGGCATCCAAAAGCTGAAAAACATACCACGAGTAAACACATCAGGTCAGCATTTGCTGTATGCCTAACCCTAACCCTAACTTCATTCCCATATGAATTTTGACCGCGTGGATCAGACCTCCTTAAGATATGCCTACACAGCATATGTTATCTCCTGAAATACCTCTCCAGCTTTTTCCTCAGTGAAGTATTCACTGCTCCAGGCACCCAAAGCCCAGCCCAGTCCATGCACACTGATATGGGATTCAGTTGAACAATGTGCTACAGTGCATGCAAGGCTGATGGAAGACACAAAGCCTTTCTTGAGAACAGACGGCAGAGGTCATTGGCAAGGAGATGACTGCAGGAGAAGTGTTTGAAGACTGCATTAGTCTTCCTAACTCTTCAAGACAAAGTCTCTTCAAAGGAAATCTTTGGTTTGGAGGAATATTAATAAGCACCAGTTCTTAGGATCACCCTGAGACATGAAAGAGAAGGAATGTCACATCAGGGACAGCACAAAGCAGTGGGGAGAACTGATGTCAGATGCCTGGATTTGATTACAGCAGGTGTACGTGCTGCTGCTCAGACACATCCTCCTGCAGCCTCCCACCATGCAGAAACCTGTTTTGTGCCTCAAGCATTCCTACATCCTTCACTTGCATGGAAGAAAAATTAAATAAATGGCACAACCACTTCTGTGTTTGTTGCATCACTGTGAAATGTCATTTGCATGGCAAGGCGAGATGGGGGACTTAACGCCTTTCCCCCCAGCTTTCTTATCCCTCCTACTGACATCCTATTCCACATGCCTTCTGTAAGGACTTGGTGTATGTTCTCTTACTGGAAAGATCACTTAACTACACTGCCAAAAAAGTTTTTGCTGCATTTTAAGCCGAGTCTTATGCTAGAGAGCTCTTCCAATCCACTCAACAAGTGTATGCTGGGACACTGTTTAATAGCTAAATAAACATACAGCCTGGAAGTAACTGACAAAAATATTTGTGACACATTCATCAGATGCAGCAGAGGATGAGAAGAAAATCTGACTAGCAAAAAGGCTGGTCAGGATATGACAGAAAAGCACAGGTATTAACTACACTACTGAAGCTGCTTTTATTAGCATTAACTGACACAGTGAGGTGTGTGTCAGATTATTTGGAAAGTATTTAAAACATCAAATGTGAAACACATTATTTGAGGAGAATATTAAACAGCATTTTTTAGCAGCTCCAACTTGAATCTGCAGCAAAATAAATAAATAAATAAATAAATCAAGGTAAAAGAAAATGAAGCTGATCATCATCTTGCCACTAATAACGTTCTCTCTGTGCAACATCATTACACTGTAACTTCTTACCTACTACAATACTATCCTACTAACTTAGAAACAATCAGTGTCACGTGCTCACAAATCAATATCCTAGCAGATAAAGCACAATATGGGGCACTAATGCTCAAAGGAGGAAATGAACCTTTCCTTTGCAGCCAGAAGGAATGTGGTTTCACGTTTCCCTCTGGAGTGATACTATGGTACTCCCAAAGCACAGTGGAACAAACACAGAAATAGGCACAGAACCATCAGGGTTTTTTGGTGTGGGATCATGAGGGGCAAAAACTACTGCTGTTTGTGCAGACTTTCAAAGAGCATTAGACACGTGAATGGCTGCTGTGCTTCTAAGAAATCTCTCTTAAAACATTTTAAATCACTGTAAGGCATTATTGAGAGTTACAGTGTCATTTAAGAGGAAGGTTTAGTGAAGGACAGTGTAAATGCAACACACATTAAATACAAAGAAAAGAGGACCTAGATATCTGTTAGGTTACTGGGCGACTGAAAAATAAAGGCACTGTTAAACAAAAGGGAGTTTCTTTGGTTTCTTCCTATCCAGAAATAAATCTGTGTTTGCATCACAATATAGATGCAACCCAAACAAGTGTGAATCAGTTCCATCCTTTGAAAGCATATGCTCTCTCCCACCTCCACTGCATTTCCCAGAGCCATTAACTTTCATATTCCTTTCACCTTGTGAGTTCTCCGAACAACCACTCACACGCACATCTTTATTTTGACTCAGTAAGGCAAAAACTCATTCAACCATATCTGACCCCAGGAATTTATCAGCTGGTGGAAGGCTGCAATTCAAGTCAAGCTCAGAACATAAAAGCACGGCAGTATTTTATCTGACATCTTTTTCATCAATCTATGCAAATATATACATTGCTCTTCGGCTATTTTTTTTTTTTTTAACTTCACTGCAACCAAATACAGGAAACTATTACAGTGCATCAATGGCACGAACATATACAATCTAATAAATGTGCTGGAATCAGAAACGTTGTGTCAAGATTCAGTGCAATAATTTTATGATGAAAACAACACTTCATCAATCACCACAAACACATTCTCCTAAAGACACCAGTGCTTGGACTGGCTGATGGGCAGCACTCCAGGCTTTGACAAAGCACTGGAAAAAGAGATCATTAGTTTGCCGGAACCATAAATCTAGCACATCCAATTTTTAAACCACTGACAAATTATCTCCATAAAGAGACTAAGTTCTTCAAATAGAGTTACTGCCCAAGGTCTGGTGTTGAAACTGGAAGAATCATAAGAAGAACCTCAAAATACTTGCTTGTTTTATGATGTATTTCCAGTCGTATCATGAGGAAGGAAAACAATACTAGAAAGCATCAAAGCAAGCCAGCATACGAGTGACAGCAGGGGAAGGAAATTTAGCATGTTAAGTGTAGGGTCTGTGTCTCTTGCAGTGACATCTCTGTGGATGTATCCATCAGTGGAACTAGGATTAATGCCAATAACTGGCTCTAATAACAAGTAAAGGCAGAACGGCCAACAAGGTAAGGACAGTAAATGGGATTGGAAGGGAGTAACAGCAAGATTTTCCCAAGAGACTGTCAAATATCTTAAAACCAAACCCTCATGGGTGACTGAGTAAAGAAACGGCTGTCAAGAGACTAAACATGGAAAGTGATGCACTAAAGAGAAACAATTCTGTAGTTTACCTGGACAACAATGGATTTGGGGTGATCGGCACTCAGGAAGGACAGACTGAGGTATAATAAATGGATCTAAGAAAATACCAGCTTAGTGCTTAGAAGTAGTCAAAGATGTAAATCAAATGCTGAGAAATGCTTAGGAAAGAAATAGTGAACAAAACAGAAAAAAAATGACCACTACGTATTCTTTTGAGTTATCCTCACTTTGAAGATGGTGCCCTTGCTGCTCCCTGTCTCTAAAAGGACATACAGACAGCATGAAGACAAAGGCAAGAGGAGGTGACTGAAGTCAGGGACTGGCTTCCATATGAGGAATAGCTATACAAGCTCAGACTCTTCAACCTAGAAAGGAACAAGAAGATAGGGGTCTATTAAAATGTGTGGAAAGGAGAAGGTTGGCAGGGAATGCTCGTTCATTCTATCTATCTTCCAGTGCCATAACTATGCAATATCTGATAAAATCAGATTGCCTAACAGGTTCCATGGATTCAAAGGTATTCATAGAAGAAAATTTCATTTAGATTTACTAAATGCATGGAGAGCTCTGGCTCATGAAACTGCTAGAGGCTACAAAGGCATTTTGAGGACTATCTAGAAGTATGCTTCTGAATCCTGAATTTCAAGGAGATTATTTATCAAAACAGCCAAACCAGAAAAATCCATGTTAAGTAGCCAGTATATTTTTTTAAAATGTTTAGTTACTCAGCTACTGCAATAAAATACACTGCGATCATATCTTGTAGAGGATCTGGATGCTGAATCTTTTTGTACTCAGACTGCAAAGACGAATATATTGCAGACAAGGCAGATCTGCAAACAGATGAAAGGGCCAAGTTAATTGCATGCATTTCCTTTAATTGAACTCAGCTCATTGAATCAGCTCTAACGATACCATAGTACAGCATTCTCTATTTCCTCTTTACTGCGGAAACTCAAACAGCCTGATGTACTGTTCTGATCATCCAGAAGACAGGTTGTTGGTAGATTTACTCATGTACTTACTTTTTATTCCTGCAGGAGAATAATCTGTTAGTTATATTCTAATGATTTTAACCCAATTCATGCTTTATACTAGAGTTTTGGATTTCCACAGCAATCAATAGGTAACTCAGAATTACTCCAGAAGGATCCAAATAAGCATGACACATCCATGTGTTTCTTAAAATGTCTGTTTGCTCTGTTAGATCATGCTTAAGCTGTGAAAACCTGCCTTTCCAGCAAAAAGCACTCAAGAGTTTTTATATCTTGCAATATAACCGTGGTAACTATCACTAGACTTATAAACCCAAGAATATTAAATCAGCAGCATACTCGTTTACTTATTTTTATTTTAGGATTTTGCTAGACACTGAATCACTGGAAAAATTCTTTGCCTACTACACAAGAGTTATAGATCTCTGGAGGCATTCAAGGCCAGGCTGGATGTGGCTCTGGGCACCCTGGTCTAGTGGCTGGTGACCCTGAACATGGCAGGGCGGTTGAAACTAGATGATATTCGAGATCCATTTCAACCCAGGCCATTCTGTGATTCTATGATCTCTTTAATTCTGTTTACTGGAACTCATGGGGTAACATTTTCTGTTTAGTTTTTACTCTGCTAGCCAAACAGTAAAATGGGACCTTTTCCAGTGAAGATATCACTGAAATACCCTGAAAGATTTCTCTGACTCATCGTCCTACTCTTGTGTCCCCATCTCAACATAAAACACAGTGAAATATTCTGTTTTTATCAAAAAACTGGGAAAACTTTAAAATAATGATTACCTCTGAAAGCAAGCAGTGGGTAATTTTGGGGTAGGGATGGTGTGCTATTTGATGACAGAGAATGATGTTGATCAATGTAGGATCAATCGCTTGTATAATTTAAAGAATCAGAATTTAGATTAGATGTTAGGAAGAAATTCTTTACTCAGAGAGTGGTGAGGCACTGGCACTGCTGCCCAAAGAGCTGTGGATGCCCCATCCCTGGAAGTGCCCAAGGCCAGGTTGGATGGGGCTCTGGGCAGCCTGATCTGGTGGGTGACAGCCCTGCCCATGGCAGGGGTTTGGAACTGGGTGATCTTTGTGGTCCCTTCCAACCCAAGCTATTTTATGATTTTGTGATAATTCACTGAGGATGCCATGCACTGTGACTGACTCCACATGACCTTATCAGTACTGCATACATAAGTCTTGTTTCTGCACCTCTCTTCCGTGCCAGCCCAAAACTCTTCCGAAGCACACAACACTGATTCTCATTTCTTTCCCCAGTACATAGCATCTATTTTTCATAAAATGTTTCATGACGAAACATACTGCTGAAGAAAGCCCAGGGGACTTCGAAGTCCCTTCCCACAGACAGTTTCCCAACTACCACTGACAGATGTTTGTCTACTCTGTTCTGAATTCTTCCCTTCAGAAAAAAATGCCATCCATTAGTATGAAATTTCTCCTAAAATCTGAGCAAAATCTTTGTTGCAAATAAAGATTTCCTGGAGGAAACCTTTATCATAAGAAAAAAAAACCTTTTGCATAACTAAGACTGTTAGAATTATTTCTCTCCATTTTCTTTTTTTTTTTTCCTTCTCAAATCCTTCTGAGTTCACCTGGACTCTTTCCATTTTCCATATACTTCCCTCCAAGTGTTAGGGCTAATAATCAATTTCAAGCTTCTCCAATACCAAATAGAGCAGAATAATTACTTCCTATAACTTGAATACCACATATCTATCAATATATCCCGGTATGAGTTCGACTACTTCTGCAACTGCATGCATTTTGAATTTATATTTAACTTGTCATCCACTATATATATAAGCCACAAAAACCCTTTTCTGCAGAGAGCTGCTTAGCCAATTATTTCCCTTTTTGTCCCAGTGTCATATGGCTTTCCTTCCTAACTACAATATTTAGTATTTGTTTTTATTGAATTTTATCTTATTGATTTCACACTGTCACTCAAATTTATCACGAACATCTGAAGTTCTAAGCCTGTCTTCTTTAAGAGTGCTTGCAATTATCAGTTTTGCAAGCTTTAATTGTATTCCTTCTTCCATTATCCAAAATGCTTACATAACAGTTATGTAGCTATAATGCACTCTCCTCCTCATATTCAAGCATCAGCATTTGTAAAAAGACTGCAAGCATAAGGAAATCTATAGTAATACATAATCATTGCAAGTAAGAACTTTCCCTTAAAACAAACAAACAAACAAAGAAAGAAAATTCCCCAGCTCAGAATTTGACTGATTCAAAGACAGGAAGCACTCCTTTCAGAAGTCCTTCTAAAAGAAATGTCTGAACAGGATCCTTTGTAGGAGTTTAAGAGTGCTCTTTACACTCTGGCACACCACTCCCAGGGGAAACAAGCAATTAAGCAGGGCACTTTCAAAGTCATAAATTCCAGACCAGCGCTAACATTAAGCTGGAGTCCTGTTCTGCTTGGTAGCCAAACATCTGCATCAATGCAAATGAAAATGAGCTATCCAGCACAAGCAAACTGCCCATATAGATTGAATTATAAGCTTATATCTCAATCATTCAAAGAAATATGCTTAAAGAAGTGGTAGCTCAGTACTGAAGTACCTACTTTATTTTAACCCAGGACAATAACTCCTCACTCTTCCAGCAGATATTTTCAGTTATCTATAAGGAGAAATCACCATGTGCAAAATAGGTGTACCCACCAAATCAGTTCAGAAACAGTGGGCTTTCATTTCAAAGAAGAGTCAGGAAACATGATGTGACTTGGCAAAATTTTGAACTTTCACTTCAAAATATTACCAGGTGAATGTCTGAATGTTTTTTTCCTGAAGCTACTTAGCAGACTCAAATTCTACACCTTCTCTAATCAGAGACACAGATATCATCATTGGATTCAAAACACCGTATCAGGCATAAAGTGAACATGATCTACCTCTTTACATCCCTTTAATGTGGCTATGGTCCCATTAGATTCATGAAGTATTTATCTACACGTATCCCCAGGAAGTAAGGAAGGGCTATTATTCCCCTTTCACCACGATGAACAAAAAGCCCAATAGACAAATAACTGCCCATCCATTCAGTAGAACTCAAGATAGTCCCTGGTCAATCCTAGATCTGACCACAAGCCAGATAAGAAATATATTTTTGGGTGTAACTTCACATGAACACCCCGTCCTGATTCAGCAAGCAGGCCTTGCACTGCCACAGCATGCTTGAGCATCACTGGCAACATCGGCCCCAGCAGCTCCCACTTGTTTCTCTTGT
The DNA here is from genome assembly GCA_016647715.1 of Pavo muticus. NCBI lineage: Eukaryota > Metazoa > Chordata > Aves > Galliformes > Phasianidae > Pavo > Pavo muticus. The sequence goes on from JACDJE010000129.1 coordinate 218,912, forward strand.
GCTCACAGGTTTATCCATTGGCAGTTATTTCCTCCCAGCTCTCAGCTGTTATTTCTTGCATGCTATCCCTGGATTAGGATCATTGGAAAAGTGCAGTAAGTTCAGATACTGCTAATGTAGCACAGCTTTGTTAGGAGTTACTCAAACGGCAGCAAAACTCAGCGCACATTCCTGAGGTGATAAAAGAGAATAATTCTGAAGTATATCTATTATTCAAAAAATAGGTTTGAGTAATTTGAATTTACACATTATTTTCCACTTTGAAAATCCCAATTTGTACAGTATTATACCTTAGGAAGTCTAAATCAATTCTAACATATAATTTCACTTCAAACGCTACAGCATCAGCATGGTGGAAAAACAGAAGTATTAAGAAAAAATGACTTTTGCAGTTGTCATTCGTCCTAACAAAGAAAATGGTTCACAAACCAGGTTTGGTCTAAAGGTCCTGAGATATTAGCACTGTTCTGCATCCTTCTGGTCAAACTCCATGGCATTAGCTAGCTTCAGATCTCTTCCCCACTCAATGATCAAAGTAAGTCATTTTGTCCAAGGTTCATGCTTGTCCATAACTATGCTTGTTTAGGGTATGGCTGAGGCAGGAGGCGTAAATAACTGAAAAGCAACCAACATGCAAAAAGGCAAAACCAGAAAGTCACATAGAAAGAAGATGCCGTGGGTCAGCACAGGGAATAAGGGCAAATTCGGTCTTGATTCAGTGATGTCAGATACCCACCTTCAACATCACATGGAACAGAAAAGACAGAGAAGTAATGCCAACGAATCCACCTGAGCAGGGAGCAGTGAAAACCCATCACAACCAGGCCAGATCGGCAAGCCTCCAGCCCGCTCTGCTCCTTCCCGGCTCCCCACAAGACCTCAGACTGCTCTGCTCAGCTTCATTCCTGCTGAATTCCCTTCTCTCTGGAAGAGAGCTCTCTACTGATGGCAACACCTGCTCGGTGAGCAAAATATGGGGAAGTTTTTAACCTTCCCCTTGCAGATGTTACGCCATCTTTATCCAGCATTAGAGGCTGCTCTGAGCTACAACTGGTGTGTCTTCCAGAGGCACCAGCAGCCCTGCTTATTGACAAGTAGAAAGAGTTTGCATGCTGGTTGGAGTCTTAGGCTATTGGCTTTAAATATTGCTGACCATCGCAGCACATCAGAGTGTGAGCACCCACCCCAGCCCGCCTACCTGTTCCACTGGAGCTGCCTCCTCTACAAAGAAGTCTTCCATTGCTGCAGCTGCTCACGTCTGTGCGAGGAACCGGGGCGAGGGGCGGGGATGGGGGTGGAGGGGAATCCTGGAAACTGGCACAACCTAGATACACAGACTGGCAGAGCAACCAATGTTTAAAAAAAATCTTAATTAATTACACAGAATCCAGCAAAATTCTGAACTACTGAGCTGACTTTTTTTTTTTTTTTTAAGCGCTCATTACTCTGATGAGGCAGAAGGTACTTTCAAAGGCTTTTTTCTCTCTGCAGAGAAGCAAGCAAGGATGGAAGCCATCCTTTGAGGAAGACACACCACCAGCTATCAGCAATGTGTCTTGGTGTGAAGTTCAAACAACCCCCGAATGTACTTTCTAGCAGTGATGGTAACTAAAAAGGTTCAGTTATTTAACCATTTCAGTGCTACGGTGGCTTTAGAAGAGTTTGGGAAAGCAAGTGTCTGTTCAGAGCAGTGGCAGATAGGAAAAGCAGGATTGAGGCACCTTGTAAGTACACTGAATAGGTACTGGCTTTACAAAGGATGATCTCACGTCAACAGTTCTGGCCCTGCGTAAGTCACATGAATTTGAGCAACTCCAAAGAGAGAAAATTCCTGCCAGGACAATAGATCAGGCACTGCCCCGCCTCCATCTGCAAAGCCACAGCAGGCTGCACCCACGTGGCTGGGATGCATCTTCTCCACGGCCTTACCGGCAGAATCTCATGCTGATTCATACAGCCCAGGATCAGGCCTGCAGACATGGGTTAGAACAACTCTCCAGTGAATGCCTAGCCTTGCAATAGTAACTAGAGGTTTTCACAATCCACATGGGAAGTATGTAAAATAACCCAAGCAGCTGTAAAAAGCAGAAGAGGATTCCTGAGGTAATAAAAATATGTTCCCCAAAGAGCAAGGACTTGGAAAAAAATTATTAATTGAAAAGTAAGTGGTGTGGGATGGAGAGCTGATGAAGGGGAAATGCATTTAAGATCTTCACAGAAACAAAATGAGCTAGAATCTTTTTCAAGTTATCACATCACAGCACTCATCCCAGCAGTCATATATAAGATTTTTTTTCTAATGTTAGTAGAGGAAATAGACTTTCAGAGTTCAAGAAACCCTACAGTGAACTCCCTACAAGTTCCCTCAGGAACTTGTTTTAAAAACTATGACAGTATAACCAGACACACAAAAAAAGAACCCTGTTGAGTTCATTACTAATGAAATGACCTTAAAAATCTATATTGCATCAAATGTTGTATGCACTAAAATACCACAGGAAAAACAATATATTATTATTTTATTCAGTATTATCAAAAGCTGTCATTTTTCTGGAACAACCCAGAGCTATAGGAAAGCATATTCCTCTGAAAAATTAGCATTTGGCATTAGAAAGTATTTTATCAAGAAATCTGTCATAGCTCTGAGTAGCACAACCAGAAGTGCTGGATAGTGTTAATGAAAAGGTTTGCATACTGTTGGTCTTACATATTAATTTGCCTTCATGGAGTTATAGGCAGAACCTTTTTGTTTTTGTCAGATTTTGTTCTCATATTAGTAAGACTAAAGCCATACGAAAAGCCCTATACAAGGAATAAGAAAAACAGATGGAAAATATCACTAAGAAAAACAACTATGTGCCACACTCTGACTATAGGCACTATTCATGAATAGCTCAGCTCAAGAAATTATATAAGGAAATTCTTGATTTGAAGGATGAAAACCTTCTGGTATCTTGCTTGATGTTTCAGAATCTCTATATTTTAAAGTAAAGATGTTATCACATTTTCTTATGTGTCAGAACTATTTTTGTCTTTTTTACCTGTTTGCAATTAATAAATAATTCCTTTCTATTTTTGAAAGCTAGGAGTGAAAGAAAAAAAAAGAGAAAAAAGAAAAAAAGCACAGCTTATAGTACAGTACTTGCTGGCATTTCCAAAAGACTTCAGCCCAGGAAATTACTAGATATCAGTCTCTCTGCAATAACTATGCACGTGTCCACTTTGTGACCTGGCACTCTGTGGTGAATGTAAGTTAAGCTGAGTTTATCAAGCCTGGATCAATTGAATGATATCTTCAGTAAAAGAAGGACAAGCTACCTGGAGGAGCTGATGATGGAGTAAGACAGATATAGTGCAACAACAGGTATTAAAAGACAAAACTTTCAAAAATCACAGTGATTAACACATTCAGCATTTATAAAGAACATTTATAGTCATTTTTCCAGAAATCCTGATGGGGATAGGTCTTCACTGAATTTGAATTCTGCTTGAAATAAGACTATTTTGTAGAAAACTGATTAGTCCTGACTACATAATTTCCCAAGTTCTTTATGAATAACTCCTGGCAAGTATTTCCACCGCCAGGCTACATCTTCCTGCCTGATTTTGAAACCTTCTCCTACCTTCACTTTTGTTTACCATACACTGCTTACCCCTTTTTCAAGCAGATCAGAATGACACAATAGAGCTGTGAGCTCTTAACCACACTAAACATATCAAACTCAACCACCCTCTCAGCAAGGCATATTTTTCCTTCCTTTATTCAACACCAGAGGTTTTCTCTGAATCCTCTTCACTGCACTGAATGGTCTTCTTGAAACACAGATACTAGTCCCTCGTGTAGATTCTAATTAAGGTCCAAGTCCAAACCTACAATAACTTCCTTCTTCTTACTGAAGGATTCAGCACACATGAACATGTTTGTACACGTTAATGCACAGGCAGCTTATCCTTCACTTGATACCAAAAACCAAATCTTGCAGGACTGAGAACTACATTTCCTCTGATAATTAAATTTGACTGTGACACAGTCATTGACCACACTTGCAGTTCCCTGAGTGCCGTGAAGGGCTGTGGTCCAGAGCCAGGCAACTCTCAGATGCTACATTACCAAACGACGTCCCTGGAGGAAGAAAGGCTTTATCTGATGAAACTTGATCCTTAGGAGGTCATCATCTTAGCCTTTCCTCATCAAAGTTCTAGAAATTCCATCTTCTAATTTATTACAATGATTACTATTACTAATTTTCACTTTTCTCCCATCCTGACTTAGTATTTTTATATTTATAATCCCTTCTGCTCTTAGTATTCAAAATTCTCCTTTCACTTTTTCTCTAAAACATGTATGTTTGAAAAGAAAAATCATAGTTTTCTTTCTAGATGGTGGAGTCAGGTCATTTGGAGAATACACAGTGAGAGTTCAGCTTGCTCTAGTTAAGGTGTCTGAAAGTTTCCTCAGCTTCAGTTCCTTCAACGGTTGTTGGGAATTCTGGATTCAACTGATATTCAACAACAACAGTAAGACTCTCTCAAAGTTGTTGGCTGGACTTTCTGTTTTGAGATTGTTTTCTCTGTTTGATTTCTCTGTGAAATGATAAACAACTCCAACCTTGCTTGAAGAAATCGCAACCTTTGGCCAACCTTAGAGAAGTCTAATCTTAATTTTAAGAACTTACAGCCAGGAGAGCTTGATCTTCCCGTGGTCCTACTCTGCACAGGTCAAATGATGGCCAAACTGTGTGTATCACAAGCTGTCAAACATCTTGACGTGCATTCAGGAGATAACAGCAGTAGTCTCTTTATTATCCCAAACTCAATTAGCAGTACAGGGTGATGAGAAGATGCTGGTAGCTTGAAATACTCTTGCTTTTGCTCAAGCTACAGCATGGAAAGGAAAAACCTTTTCCAGTCCCCTCCTGAGCAACACTTCTTACTTTGCTTCCTTTTCCCAAATATTTGGATGAAAAATCTTATAATCATTTATTCTGAAAAAATATATATATCCTCAGTGATTACTGATCTTTGCATTATAAACAGAGAATTTAGGATGGAGGAATATTTTTAAAAAATCCGAATAGCACAGCTCAGTTCTATTCCTTCTTTGATACCATTCTTTTTTTATGTTGCTACAGTATGTGTGCACAATGTGAAAGGGAGGTTGCTATGGAAACTACTCATTATTTTTCAATAGTAGGCTAGCTACTTAAAAAAAATCCTACATCTTTTTAATCCCTGGAGAGCCCTAATTTATCCCGTACACAGACTTTCCTTCTTGACAGTTCCTTTAATATTCACTGCACTGCAGAGCGCATTAATCTGAACATGTCTAACAAATCCACAACTTCTGAAACCAACTTTCCAGCAAAGTTGGGTTCTAAAAAAGTTTTGATTTTTTTTTTTGGCTTGGCTTTTCCCTGCTTATATTTCTCTGAAAGAGTGTGGATATGAACAGCAAAACCAGAAGCAGATCTGTGTAAGAGTCTCGCTGATTAGAGAGTCACACATAGCAAAATAAATAAATAAATAACTAGGTCCCTTATCTACAATAAATGACAAGAGGTGCAGGACAAGAGGGTAGACAGTGGTCAGAAGTGTTAGCCTGGAATTCGAGGGTAACTTCTTAAAGCACCACAGGATTCCCCAGCCAACACAAATGATGTTCTTGGTCTCCTCTTCAGCCAAAGATACACGGAGCCCTTCTATGTAACAGACTGAAGGTACTATTGATTCTCTCAAGAAAACCACATCAGTACAGTTGGTGGCAGAAGTCATGGAACTTTCCAGAAATCCAGACTGTCACCATGTGGCATATCTTACTGTTCCTCTGCTGACACATCAAATTTTCCCTCTTTGGTTTTTTACACCCTTTAAAGAACCAAATGAAATAACTATCATTAGTTATTATTAGTTATATTATTATTTATTATTAGTTATATTAGTTAATATTAGTTACGAACCTTTTCCAACCCCTCCCCCCCCCCATCATTCTATAGTATTAGATAAAGTATGAGCACGTTGTTGGCCATTCCAGTTTAAGAACATCAGCTTATGCCTATAAGAGGCTCCCAATAAGGACTAATCTCTCCCAGCTAAAACTTTAATCCCCCCCAAGGATCTGATTTTTCCAAAATATTCATACACTCCCCACTCCCCATGGATCTGACTATTATCACATTACCGCAGAGTTTGTTTCAATAAAGTCAATGACAGAACTCATCCAATAGAATCCACTTAACAACCAGAGGAACCCTCTGCAGTTTAATAAAAGTAGAATTGATCTCACACGCACATAGACCGTCATCTTAAGTATTTCAGAACTTAAAAACATTTTCTTTGTTGTCACTGTGACCCATTTTTTCACAGTGACGCTTTCTTCTTTACGAGTTGGACTCTGTGATCCTTATGGGTCCCTTCCAACTTGGGATATTCTATGATTCTGTATAACTTTGCATACATTTCATATGTGAAATCACATGTAAACCTGATATCAATTCAGTCACAGATGGGAGCAGCTACAAGGACAGATACGGATCTAAGTATTCCTACACATAATCAATTTTTCCTTCTGATAGTCTTAAAAGGAATCAATTTTCTTACTTATGCCATATGAGCTCTTATGCTCTGCCATTTAATCCAGTTATAATAAGGAAAGGAAAACTTCGGGGTTTTTTTATAGTTAAAAAACTTTTCCTATTATTGTACAGCTCGCAGACATTACATATCTTCAGTATTAGATATCATAAGTAGCTCAGTCTCAGTAACGTTCCACACACACTCTGAAAAGTATAAAACTTCAAATACTTCACCGTTTAGGTAAAAGGCAGCCAACAGACTTCACACTCTCCCCAACCCTTCTGCCTTGTATTTAACCAGGGTAGGATGAAACAGTCAATTTATTCCTCTTCTCAGTAATTGAAACTTATTTCTCCAAGTTTTTGTCCTTTTCCTGACCTCAGCTCAGAAAAAAATCCCCCACAGCTTTCTGCATTGCAATTTTACTTTGCTGAACTCTGCTGTTATTTTAATGTTTCCAAATAGAGAGAATACAGCCTGCAATGATTTTCAAAAAATGGATTTATGAAACTTAAAACGTGGTCCTCAAAGCTGCAAAGCTCATAAATATATAGAATAGAATCATAGAATAGCTCAGGTTAGAAAAGACCTCAAAGATCATCAAGTCCAAACGCAACCTAACCATACAACCCTAATAACCCACTGATAAATCATGTCCCTGAGCACCCTAATAACTGAAATGAACTGAAGCATTAATGGTATGTTGGAGGTGGAAACCCAGAAATAGTTACAAGAAATTTTCAAACAGATTTAAGAAACAAAGCTTAAGAACAAGCTGAGAACAGCTGAACTTGCCAAATGGGAAAGTATGGGGATAAGAATTGATACGCCGACATCTTTAGAATTCCTCCTTCCCAGGTTCTGTAACTCTTTCCTGAGCCTTGTTTCTCTGAACTGAAAGAATTTCTACTCAGCATACCCTGCCCTCTGCTGACTAAATGCCACTACTGCCATCTGTGCACACATTTGGTTTTTTGCCTACTTATATATACACTGCAATGACAAATGCAAGCAAAAGGCCATTCAATAACAAGCTCTAGATTTCGTTCATTCTCTTGTACAAGCTGCATCAACAACACTGCTCTGAAACATGTCACACTGGCACAATCAGAAATGTAAGCCTTCCCCAGACAATGGGAAGACTGTGAAATCAGGGCTTGTACATGATCTTTGGCATGAGCCTTTTTTCAGACCTTTTATTCAACAGCGATGTTTAAAGCCATTTGCTAAATTACTTTCTCAACTAAGTATAAGGTTAGCACAAAATATATTTCTACCTGAACCATATCAACAGTATATGACTCCCTCCCATTGTGCAAAAATCTACCTGGTTATAACAAATATCCCTTCACCATTGCTAAGAATCAAAATCCCAGCACATGAGCAGCCATTAGAATCTGAACAGCATTTGAGTGGCAGAGATCAGCAGGTCACTGGATTTTTAGAGAAGCAGAGTTTGCTGATGGGTTGGTAAAGCCAGGCACATGTTCTTCATTTTAATTTGAAAACTGAGGAGCAACCAGAATTTCCAGTGTTTTGAGTCTCTTTTTCTGCAGATTGTTACAAGGCAACGAAGCCTGACACGGGGCTTGTCATGGATGGGCAGGTAGAAAAGCTAAGGAGAGGAACTCAAAGCCCTGCTCCTACTCATGCTATGCCCTGCTGGTTACTGGTTGGGATCTGCGCTGTGGAGGAGGAGGTGGGTGCCAAGTTATAGAGAACTTTTGAGTACAGGTTCCAGGTGATCCACAGAGCAGTGGGCTGGGACAAGGAGAGCTATGAAGACAGTGAAGGCTACGAAGATTTACTGAAGATTTAAGATGGTATAATGGCCAAATCCTGCCATCACCTCCCTGACCAGGACACACACCATACCTGTATGGCCACACGATTACATACAATTAAAGGGAAGCTAAAACTAGCTCAGGAAAGGGAAAAAAAAAAAAAAAAAGAAAAAAAAAAAACAGCAAAAAAACAAAAAGAAAGGTAAGTTTTACCTTGCATCACAGATCTCCAAGCACAATCAGGAAAATAATCATCAATCTAAGAGAAGGTACGTTTTATGCCTTGCTACTTTCTCACATTTGCAGGGCTACTGCTAATTAGAACAGATACAATTCTCAGACAAGAGTGTGACTTTCAAGTTGATGGTGTCCTTAAAAAAGCTTCTCTGGCTTTCATTGCTATTCACAGCATTGCAGGTTGCTCTTGCTTACCCTAACACGGCAAAGCCCTAATGTGTGCTGTTCCAAGCACATGCTAAAACCAGCGTGTTGCAATGATAGATAAATGTTTGAGGTAGATGTGGGCACCTACAGTCTCAAAATAAGTCAGCATGACACTGAAGGGGTTCAGATCTGCTATGGAGCTGAAGAGATGTCACCAAGTAACGGGTGCCAGAGAATTAGCAGATGTGGGGTATACATTACTACAAGCACAGAGCAGTGGAGAGAAGTCAGAGCACGCTGCCATGCAAGTAGCCTTTAATATAAGCTTGGGCAGTTGAGTTCAGTGTAGCTTTCTACATAAAGATGCCATAGCAGGAGCACAAATCATCCTGCCTAGCCAGGGAGATGGGCTTTGTCACCATTAAACGCCTTGTGAATAATAAAACATCAGGAGGCAACTCAAAAAGCAATCTTCTAAAATATTTTATGCATCGCACCAACCTCCTGAATGTTAGAGCCAAACTGTACAGTAAAAGGGCCAAAACAGCCCATGTAGACAGTTGTATAGGTGCTGAATTTGCAGTCGTCAGAGGCTGCAAAACCTCATCTGTTCATGTAATCTGCTACAGCAGACAGCAGAGCTGTCTTAAAGAAAGGCTTCTGCTGCTGCAAGGATCATCAAATTGCTGATTTACTGAAGACATACTGAATGGCTTGGAGACACAGAGCACGTTCCTGTGCTGCTGACGATGTTGAGCCCTGTTCTTTGTTCTAAAGTACTGAAAAAAGGGGGGAGGGGGGGGAAACATGGAGAGTTTGCTTGCAACTGTCTTATCACCAGTTCTGTCGTTCGCTTTCTGTTCTTGTTTTTGCCTCCTCATCTGCTCCTGCAATACATTTCTGGCTGTGCTTGTAAGGCCTTTTACCTGTACATCAGCACCCAATGGATGTAAGCCATGCACAGGGCTTACCTTCTGTCGCAGGGTCTCTGGAGGGCACAACCAGAATGTTTGATGGAACTCTATGATCTTCACTCCACTGACACATTCTGTTCACACTATTTTAATTGCATTTTAGTGGCAAATAGCCAAGGAAAGGAGTGAATTTCAGGGCAGAAGGCAGACAGCTTTTTCCTTTCATTCCAGTCTCTGATACCAGACATGGTTTTAAATCACCACATAGCTTGAAAAATGCATTACAATGCACAAGCATGCCAGTTTGGTAGCAAAGCCATTCAGATACAAAGCAATGACACAGATCTATTCATTTCTCCTTTGCTTACTCTCTCTTTCTTAGTGTGTCTTCCCCTCTTTTATCTTCCCCCCTTTTTCCTGAAATGCAGAGAACTGCTGTAACAGTTTGAAACCCATTCTGAGTTTTACACAGTTCTCACCTGGGAGGCAAAAATCAAAATCTGGTCTGTGTCACTCGGGAGAATCACAGACTGGCTTAGGTTGTAGAAAACTAAGATCATCTAGTTCCAACCCCTTGCCATGGACAGGGTTGCCCCCACCAAATCAGCACCTGTAGGGATGGGGCATCCACAACCTCTCTGAGCAGCCTGTGCCAATGCCTCACTGCCCTCTGAGTGAAGAATTTATTCCTAACATCTAATCTCAATCATCTCCCTTCATTTAATTTAAAGCCTTTCCCCTGCTGGTGGTTTCTCTCTCCACTCCAGCACAAAATAGCAAAGCTCTTCTTCTCACTGGTGTAAGACATATAATAATACACTCTTGCTTTTAATATTTTGGTAAATTGGTATTGCTCTGATTGGACACAAGGTCAGCCTCCTTCAGTCCCAGCTTGTCTCAGTTTGCGTAAGCAGCAGTTTAAATTGCAGAGGAAAACCCTGGTCCTTGATAAATTGGAATAGGACATAAGGGGAACTACCCCACTGCGTTCCAAAAAAATAAGAATTACCCCACTTATGTCTCAGAATGTAAGGGAATACAGGCCAACCAGTTCACACGTGGAAAAGCAGGAGTGATGGCTTTATTGTAGGAGTGGGAGGGGCAGTGAAGTGGAATATCAGGGCTTAGGTGTGCAGGAATAGCAAAGCAATGAGTATTTTCTCTTCTTACAAAAAGCCTCTATTTCTTTCTTCTCCTTACCAACAGTAGACAGCTAAACTGTAAAGCTCATTGCCCCAGGATGTTTATATGTTTTTATACAAACATTCTACTGACATAACCTTGGGCACAGTAATGTTCTCAGCCACAAGCTGCCAGAGGGACATGCCGAGGGAGCTACACAGGGAGCTTGCTCTCATATAATACCCTTTCTCTAGGCAACCGCTATTGACAATTGTCAAAGAGATGGAAAACTAAACTATTTTGACCTTTGGTCTGATCCAGTCTGTCTGTTCTTAAGCTTTCTGCTATGTTTTAGAGTGGCATTTCTTTTGTAACATCAGGGTTTTTTTCAGCAGCACAATGCCTGAAATTATAAAAGCAAATCATAAAGGGCCTTAAGAAGACTTAGAATTGTTTAATCTTCTGATTATCCTCAGCAAATCTCAGACTGTGGAAGCTCAAGTTTACAGGTGCTGGGTGTCAGCAGTATTGATGCTGCACATCTTCCATTTCAGTGTTTAACTGCTACATCCCTCCCTGGCTGTGCATCGCTCAACTCAAAGACGTTTTCTCCAACTGTCCCATGCCAAGAAGCAGCAGCAATAGAGGAATCAGCCTACACATTGCTCTGGTCCCTCCTCTCAGCCTGTGTGTTTGGGGTCTGTGCAATAGGACAGCCCACACGTCCTGCCAAATGACAAACCACCTGCTGCTGTCGTGAAATTCAGATCACGATGTCAGTGTTCCACATGTCTCCACTGCATGTTTCCAGATGCAACATGCAAGCAGAAAAGTGTTTTGGCAACGCTCAGCCATGCTTAACATTCACTCCCAGGAGGGGAAGAAAGCTGTGCAGGACTGGACCAGATGAAAAAACAGACATGCAGTGTTGAAGTGTGCAAAACAAGCCCTGTGCCCCACTACCACCAGCTGATCAACGTTGAGTCCAATTCTTCGGTGGGGATTTCCATTGACTCAAATCCTTAAAAGGAGTAAGTTCCCTCCTATGTAAATTGGTCTGGAAATCAGCAGTTGAGAACAACAGAATAATATCAAACCACAGACAACACATAATTCCATTAATAGTGTCTTAAATGCACCAGCTACAATCTAGGCGCCACTGAAACCAATCTCCCCTGTGGCTCTCTCACAGAATGGGACTTGATAATGCCTACAGATAAAGATTACAGTGCACATGGCCAGCTGGTTTGTTTAAAGCTGCAATCCACTGTTTTCATCATGATCAACCCCTGTGGCTCATGAGCAATTTTTGCTCCGTGGCCCATAGCCCATCCCAAATCAGTGCACACAGCTCTCGGAGGCATGCAGAAGGGTTTGCTCTGTGAACAGAGGGACTCATTGAGATTCTAGTTATGAAACAAGCTACTTCAGGGATGCCCGCGGTTTACATAATTTAAAGTGAAACTGGACAAACACAAGAATGTGTTGTGGAGAAAACCCTGCTCTGGAAGGACTGAAGATATCCTCCTTGGTTTCATCTCTCTTCTCATCACTTTAACTGTGTTAAGAACTTAATAGGAAAACACTGTGTCCAGTGGAGTAAACTTAGGGTTATGCTATGAAGGCTTAAGTACACCCATCTGAAAAGCATCTAAGTAAACCAGGAAAACCGAATGGAGCTGCAAGTGCTGAGGACCTTCAGGTATCCTTGGTGAAGCATCCGTTCTCTGCAAATCACCTTCTCCTGTTGCCATTGTCAAGAATCCAAGAACCCACGAATTTCAATTTAAGCAATCTCAAATTTCTCCATGTTATTTTATCACGTGCCTTCCAACTCTACAAACAGAGACATTTGCCCCTCCATCTGCATCAGCAGTTGTTGCTACTGAAAGTTTATCTGCCCACATTTCCAGTCTATTCTCATTATCCTTTTGCCACCACTATTGTATTTTGCATCTGCTTTCTTTTCTTTCAGCATGCTGTTGAGTTTCATCATATACCTACAGTGTATTTTTGAGAAGAGAACTGGCAGTACCTTTCCTTACTCATTCTTCACTCCCTTTGTCTTTCTTTTATTCTTAAATTTCATTTGGGATCTGCACACACAAGCCACGAGTCCACTATTTTGGAGCCCAAAGTGCAGGAAGCCAGGCCACCTCCACACTGATACTTAAATGCCAAAGGCCTGCTGATCTCACTTCTCTCATGTAACCAGACTTACGTGTAAGCAAACCATTCTTATTAATGTAACATGTTTTATCATGGTTTTAAAGAACAATTCATTCTAAAACCTTTGCTTCCTGTTACAACTACGACAGACGCACACTGCCAGAGGAGAGCTTGTTTATTCAAACTTCAGTAATATCATTGCACAGAATTTCCATTCGGATCATTCCCATAGACAATAAACAGGCAATTTGCTGACTCCTAGGCAGCAAGAATTAACTTTAATTTAATGACAAGAGATACGGATCTGTGAGAAATAAATTAAGAAACACTGTATATCTTCATAGCCAGTGATAGGAGACTGCAGCACACACTCTCTTTGTTCTAGTACGTTCAGGTCCCTGGAGCAGTTCAGTACCAGCAGCAGGTTCAGCAAGGTCAGCCAGGCAAACACAAACTTTCGTATCTGACAGCCGTAAGGAGCCCACAGTGAGGTTTGAGCTGCCACAGCTAAACTCCTAATAGGCAGCCAGTCAAAACAGCCTTTTTTTAGACGCAACTGCACCTACAGGAGTTGCTATTCAATCTCCACAGCTGCAGTAATTCCATTATAAACCCTTGTAGAAGCAAGAAAAGGCTTTTTTGTGACATTAAATGGCAAAGATAGGTAAAGAAGTGAAAAAATGAAAGGGGCATTAGCACAGAGCTGTACTTACAAAGTACAAGTTTCTTCCCCTACCATATATTTTGATTGATAGAAAGTTTTCCAGCCTCCTAGAAGAGATCAGTGCTTGAAAGCTGAAGCCAAACAAATACAGACAAATTCATGTGAAAAAAATGAAGCAGAGTGATTAACCACTGCATAACTTAAACACCTGGATGTATTCTCTGTCACTGAGGTGTATTTGCAAAAACTTTCTTTGTGCGCACTCAGCCCATGGCAAATGTAAGGTAGTTCGGATACTTCAGGCAAGCAAACAAACTGCTGTTGTCTACATTAAAGATGCACTTCTAAGGTAATGTAGCAAACTCCCGTTCTTCTAACATATGACCTGAGGATGTCTGGGGGAACTTTCAGAGCAACAAGTCCTTTGCTGGTTCAGAACCCACACTCCAAACTGCAGTTTCATTCAATGCAGCAGGATCAGATTCAGTGAATGGAAGTATGGCAAATAGCAAATAGATCTACTTTATTTCTCTACGTAGTTCAGAACTATTCATTTGAGCGTACACCACAACACCAAATTCTGCTCTGTTTGACTTCCATTCCATCACTTACTGTTCCTGAATGCCAACTACAAGAAATCTACAGGCCTCGAACTGAAAGTGAACTTTTTATTCCAGTAAGACTTCTCAATAGCCTCAGGAACCTCACCCTTAGGAAGCTTTCTTGAGAACAGACCACACTTCAATCTTGTAGTCAAGTCTACGTTAATACTTTTCCCAAAAGACATTTATATATTTGAGTACACATGGAAGTATTTTCTTCTGCATTCATTCATAAACCTGCCTTTGTTTCATTTAATTTTCCTCAAAACACAGGAAAACTACTCCTTTCCAGGTACATGAGGTTTCATCTGCCTCTGAGAATTTGGAAGCATATTTTTTTTGTCATATAAAGCAGTAAAAAAAAGAAATCCTGTGGTGCTGCATTTCTCTCTTAGCAGGAGGACTATGGTTTTCCATTAAGCACCAGTGAACAAGTCTTCCTGTTGATTCCTCCAGGAGCTATTCTAAAACCCTACGGATGCTCTGTTTTATTAAAAGTCAGAAAATCCTCTAAGTTCACATCAGCTCTGAAGTTCTGCCTAAAGTAACTCAGATGAGATATCCTACAGAGCAGCAAGATGAACTGGAGACAGATTTCAATCAGCCTTTCCTGGGAATAAACCCAATGAAAACACAAAATGCAGATATCTTTTGAAATGCTACAATAGAAATAAAATGTCTGCAATAACAACTAAAGTAATATAAAATTATAGCAGAGCATGCATGAGAACAAGAATGACTATGAAAAAAATAGTTGTGCATTATGTTTTGGGGGATACTGTTTTTTTCAGCTCAATTGTTTGCTTATTACTGCTGAGTGTCCTGGAACTTCATCCTTGAATATCAATCCATAAAGTCAGAACTATCTTCCCAATTTTATGAGAACTGAAATTAAATTGCTTAAAAAAAATAAGAAAAAAATACACTTCGTTTGGAAAATAGCTAAGTTTATCTAAATATCCCAGCACAAACCACATCCTTCCTCTCTGTGCCAGGTCCAGTAAGAGTATCAACAGAAACATAGGTTCTACCAAAAATAATTTATTAAAACATGATACAGAGACAGGCAGACGCATGTAAACATGGAACATATAGTGGAGATCTGTAAGAGTCAGATCATCTAATTTCCTAATGAGAAAGTTGATATAATTTCCTAATGAGTCAGGTAGAAGTTACCACGCTATATACTTTGCTATCAGAAAAGAATTCAAGATTCCCAAGTCTTATTACCAAAGTGCCCTGACAGCTATGAAACAAAAGACAAGAGAAGAACCTATTCCCCAGTTATGAATGATTCCAAGAGAGAATTAAAAAAATATTCTCTCTTAATTTTTCCTTTAACCCAGTGATCTGTAGTAACATTCTCTTGCTTCTAATCCAACAATAAGCAATTGGGGACTACATTTGCTGTCACACAATGTTCTTCTGCTTGTTTTTTTAAGGTGGCATTGCTTTAGTAGACTATTAGGACATAACAGAGATAACGTTGCTTGCTCCTGCACAACCTAAGTCAACTGAAGTGAGAAGAAAGGGTTCAAAACTGAAGGGCTCACGCACTTAAAATCTGCCTACCCACAGAACCCAGTACTTACCACAATAGAAAACACTACTTCTTCCCACAGGTCTTGCTTTAAAACCAAGTATGGCACAATATTCAAGTCTACATAGAATTCACAAGGTCTAACATAACCTTGACTTACCCTTCTTGCCTTTAAGCACACAGGGACCTCCAACTCCAAAGACCTTTGACTCACGAGGGAATTAGAAAGCCAAAGAAAGGTATCTGCAGGGTCCACACTGACATGCACAACCAAAAAGAAAAAGCATGCAGTAAACGAAGCACTGAGATAAAGAGAAGGGACAGTTTCATGACGAAGCAAGTGGACTGACACCCTGAGCACACAATGATTTCCCTCTCATACAGCCAGATTCTGTGATGCTGAGTTCTGCTAAGTGACGATTACAGCATTTCTTGCTTTCCAAATGGCCACCTTGAGGACTTTGGATATTTGTAGAAATGCTGAGGATCAGCATTGTCACTGAAGTAAAAGACTTTTGCCACAGGCTCCCATGAAAACATTCTCCCCATCAAGGTATTCTGCGTACATTAACATATGTTCCTGAATTTTCTGTCCATAGAACAGCAATACACCCCTCCTCATGTTCAGCAGCTGCCCTATGGAAACAAATTCACTAGGATGTGAGACACATCCAAAATCTGTGACGTAAACACTAAAAAAGAACCCACGAGGAAAAGAAACAGCTTCTTAAGAGAGTGCACAGATTAAAGCCTAGGGCCGCACACTAAAAACAAGGGGAAATGGAATATTGAAGAGTTTTTCATTAACTCCCTGTGAGCATGAGAAAAGAGGTCCTGTGCAAAGAAACCACAATGACATGGAATTATTTAATTAAAGACTAACATAAGGCACAAAGGAAAACTAGAGTAATGAGTACAAGAGAGAACTGAATGAGAGGATTCATCAGTAACTTAAGGCTGCCATTACCTGTATTTTTGAGGGCCTGACATGGTGACGATTTCTCTAATGTGTTTGTAATATCATGCGGAGGAGCTATGAACAACCTATACCAGTGACTGAAAGTTTACAGCTGTGTGAGTAATCAGTAGATAAATTAGTTCTGACTAATACGAATGAGCAGCAGATAACAGCTGGCACTGCACCAGTGCAATGCAGCACTTGCGGCAACGTTAGTTCTTCACCCAAAGTTCTGCATCAGGCCTTGTGCACGTATTCTTGATGTCAGGCAAGCTCTTCCCTTGGGAACACATGGCCCTGGGGAGGCACTGATTCAGAGCTACTCTGTGTTTCATGGCATGTGAAATTCCAGCTCAAATAACCATGGAAATCCTGAGTGTTTGACATATATTAGCACTTTCAAGCAGTATAAGCTGTACTGCTTGCTCTTTGTTTACTGTCTTGAGAAGTACAAAAAAGGCAGGAGTTTCAGGGCTTCACAGTTCGTACATTTTGTTGAGTGAATAATTTCTACTGCAATGTCTTTTAGCCCACGGCTTAGAAAAACCATCAAGAATAGAAAGCACAAGTAAGATTACAGGGTATAATAAGAACACTCCATCTTCACAGCAGAGTAGAAACAACAGTAAATGTCTTTTATTGCATAAACAAAATCTTCCAGAAAATCTGACCAGTACCTTTAAAAGCTTCTAAAAAATTAAGTGCCATACAGCAATAGAAGCCAGCTGTCTAATTCCTGGCCCTTGTGTTTGCTGACTTATCATAGATTGGTTTGGACTGGAAGGGATCACAGAGATGATCTTGTTCCAACTCCCCTGCTATGGGTAAGGATACCTCTCACTAAACAAGGATGCTCAAAGCCCCATCCAGCCTGGCCTTGAACACTTCCAAGGAGGGGGCATCCACAACCTTACTTACTTGCAGCAGACTTTCCTTTTGCTGCTGGGATGAGATCACTGGAGATCACCTATTCTCACAACAACACACCCACTGTCCTGCGCACCCAAACCACTTCTTCACCTTACAGGAAGCTGTCATCTGCATCCCTGGCCTCTAACTGCATGGATACAACATCACTACCTCTCCCTCTTCAGTCCTTTCAGAAAGTACCGCTTCTGCTGTTTCCCTCCTGCATGGCCCAGAAAGGGAGCAGGCCCTTCTCTTCTATCAGTGCTAGAATAATTGGCAAGAAATTTGCTGTGTTAGACTTGTTACACTGAATATCTTCACACCTATGACTCTCATCATTTTATTTGAAAAAGTGGCTATATTCATTTTAAACAAGTTATTTCACAGGTCAAGTTTAAAAAGTGCTCAGGGCCAGATGCAATGAAGGTCAGGGTTGCTTACAAATCAGGAACTGTCATCACTACATTGTCAATATTTTCAGCCCACTGTGACCTTGAAAATATCAGCATTAGGGTAAGAAGCTAATGGGAATAGCCTGGTGTGTGTGGTACCACTTCTTGCCCATTTTTAGGCCTACCAGCTGCTGAGGAGCAGAGCCTTACATCTGAGAGCTATTCCTACTGAGCCACCTGGACATGCTTGCTTCCCTTCCCCTCAGTTTCCTTTCCAGCTCACTTATCTCTCCTGTATTCACTGAGGTCAAGACAGGGGAGAACCCTATAGAGGCTTCTGCCTTCATTACTGAGGTAGATGAAGTTACCATGGACTAGGCTACCACAAGAAGGACTCTGGTAGACTGTATAGAAAACCTAGAGCAAAGCACTTCAGAGGAACAAGAACATACAAATTTACAACAATGAGAGAAAGACAACCACTCTAAATTATATTTGCCCATGCAGATCATCTGCAACTAAAAGCCATGTAAGATGTACTGTAGATAGTGCAGTGACAGATCTTTTACTCTTCAAGAGTAAAAATGTTTGGCTTGCTGGGGAGGTAGCTAGAAGTCCATAAATATACCTGGTACACCTGATGCAGCAGTTCAGGGACTCTTTAACAAGCTTGACTAAGTAACCTTAAAAATGTGTTCGAAGGATAGAATCAGCCCTGGATAACACATTTTACTGCAATATTTTTTCACAAATATTCTGTGTAATTATAACCTTTAACCCTTCAGAAGATTATCCTAAAAGATATTTAGCCTGCATGATTAAAACTGAAGTTCCTGTCACCCAAATGGAGGAAAGGATTTCTCCACTGGTTCCATGGAAAAATACAGTGGATTTTGTTTTAAAACAGGATAGCATGGTTATTTCTGCTTCCAAAAACAAGCATATCATGAAAACAGAGTTACTGAGATCCATCTTAAAGCCAGATATGACTTATCTTCGCCTAGTCTTACTGGAAGGCTCTTCCAATACTTCAATGCTCAAGATCTTAGAAATCTCATAATTACCAGTCTAAATGAATTTATGGCCAGATTACAGCCATCTGTTCTTATTCCAACACTATCCTTCATCTTAAAAAACTGTACTTTCCCTCTGGCAAAGGGCCCATTGACCTGAATAAATGAGAAGCAGTGATTATTGAAGCTGAGCAATAAAAATGCTGGGAATGCTTGGGTCTGACAATGAAAGTTTCTCCTAGATAGATATCCTGGGGATGGAGAGGTTCTTCATTTCCACCATTAGCAGCAAAGGGGAGAGACCAAGTCATAGCAAATTCCCATCTCCTGCTTTGATAAGAGGATCCTTTAATTAAAAACAAACAAACAAACAAAAACAACAACAAAAACAAAGCTAGCAACTCTTTGCCTCTTAGCAAGCACAGTCATTTCCACTTGGGTTCCTTGAAGATTATGTCACTGCCATTCGGAATAAGTTTTGAGCCGTACCTTGCTGAAGTGCTCCAAGATCCACCGGGGACAAAAGCAAAGTATGCAATAACTATGGCAGTATTTATTCTAAGTTTTCTTCAGAAGGTTTAGCAACAAGCTCTCAGCCAGGAATAAACAATTCAACTAAAAGTAGCAGCCACGTTTCCTCACTGTATCTTAGAAATTTTGAGCATCCAAAAAGATGTTAAAAGGCTGAGTTTTCAGAAATCTAGTAGCCCATTCTCACCTTAGTAAGCCTCTGCCTATTATTCATGCAAGCAACTGGAGCAGAAAAAATAAAATAGAAGTAGCAACATTGTCTGTTTGGAAAGTCACGGCTAGCTTGTATGAAAGGGGGAAGAAGGGAAGAGGAAAGGCAGCCCCTAATGCCCAACATTTATTTTGCAATGAGTCCATCAATCATTCCTCTTCTGTTTGCAGAAATGCCTTGAACAGAACACAATGGTCCTCAACGGTTCATCACTCACAAGCATTTGATGAAAGTGGATTCAGTTTTTGCTTTATGATGCAGCATGCTAGAGGAGATGAGTTTTCTGGAGGAGATACAGACAGTACATGTAAAACTGATCTGCTTTTTTCTTTTCGAGTGCTGTCCAAGGCAGTGGGGTAAAGAAAAACAGGGAGCGGGCTGCTGTCAAAATCAGCCACACAGCTCTCATTATCACTGCTAGAGACTTTGATACTTCTAACAATTCATCTACGTGGCACTGCGGCAAGCTGGGAAAATCTCTGTTACATTCATGCTATCATTTATTAAGTTACTTTAAACATAAAGCCTTGTATTTCATTATTCTTCCCTGCAGTTCATATCTTTCTCAGCAATCTCACATTCCAGCAATGCTCAGCAAACCTTTCAGAAAGGCTCCCGAAGCCCACTGATTGAGTCGTCTCACAGAAGCCTCGCTAATAATGTACATTCAGAGTGCTTTTAATCATGTTGCAGAGTTAGGAAATTCTCATCTGTTGAACTCTAGTGGACCACAGAGAAATTCTACAGCTCGTCACCAATCAAAACTAGGCAAAAGGAATGTGGAACACTACTTTCAAATTAAATTACAGCCTTTTGAGTTGGACTGGCACAATCTGTCTTTAGCAAAACAGGAGCCTTTTGTGGAACTTTCAGAGCAAATTCAAACCTCTGATTCACACTGCTGCTCTCTGCATTTCATACTAAGCTGCACACTTAAAAAGCTGACTATGGCATTCTCACATATCTTTCCACTCCACTTGTGTTGTGCTATCTGCCAGAAGCCCAGTTTCAGAAGAGCTTCAGCTTAGCACAGACAGGAACACAGTTGTAACTCAAGGGATTTCACATATAGATTTACATGGTGAGATTAAACTGGTTTTAACCTTGCTCTTAACCTTCTGTTTTTCTCTCTAGTGCCAGGGGGGGAATTTCTTTCTTGCTCCTCCAAAGAAGAGAGAGCCATACAAAGTTGGACAATCTCTATAAGCATTCTGGTGTCTGTGGAAGACTGAAGTCCATAATCCAACAAGAGACAAGAGGGCTGACTTCTTCCCCTCTCCCTCTTCTCTAAAACCAGGCTTGCCCTTCCACCTGGAGAGGAAAGCTTATTGGGAAGCAGATCATTTGTTATAGACTGAATTGTGATACCAAAACAATACACACAGAAATAATCCTTTTGGCCACACTTACACAACCTCTGACTTTGCATCCTGTGAATGTGCTGAGCAACTTTCCTTCACCGTTCACAGGAAGAGAATTTCAACCCATACTGAGCTCAAATGCTTACTGACATTGAATCTTTCTTTCTGTAAGCATTCTTACCAGAAACCTGAACCAATCTCATGCCATGAACTCCCTTCTTGCAAACCAACATTGATAGAACTAGACAGAGTCTACTAGAATGACTGAATGCAAAAAGAAAGGGGTATAGAAAATGTGCTTTTCAATTACAGTGGAGCAGCCATACTTAATGGTGAAGGGTCAGGAAAGATGAAAACACGGTCTGAAAAGACACATATCTACAATCATGTCGCAGAGTGTAGCAATGCAGACTGCACTGGATGGTGATAGCATGGGAAGCTCCCATCCATATGTGAAGGCCTGAGGATATAAGGAGATTCTCTCTGGGTCCTTTCCAAATGTATGTATCGACCACATGACTAAACTCATGCTTCTGTACAACCCTGTAATACAAGCACTATTAATCTAGGTAGAAGCTATACAAGAAGAGACATATTCTGATGTAGAAAGGAAATGGGGACTGTTTTATAAGTGCTACAATATGCTTTAAATTTATTATCTGCAATGCAAATATTTCACAATGAAAATTAAGAGATTGCAGCTATAACATTACATAATTGGTCACTAATTAAAAGCTTACAGAATACCTTCCTAAAGACAAAGAACTGCAAAAGGAAATAGGATGAGAACTATACATAACTAGCTTTTGTCAGATATTTTATAACAATACAAAATATGCAGTGTATTCTAAATACAAGAGCAAATAACAAGAAGTAAAAAAGTAGAAGTTATCATAGAAGAAAAATGGGGAGCAATGGCTTGCAATGTCCTCTCTCTGGAGAAATCAGAATACTCCAATAATGGCAGGATAAGGGTGGGAAAGACATTTCAGGAAAAAAAAATGTATGAGACGAAGAATCCTTTCTCCTAGGCAAGCGAGGGCCTGCCCTCCTGCCTGGAGCCAGTTCCTAGCTTAGGCTAAGTAGGATCAAAGGGAAAATGTAGAATATTTTGTCTCAGCCACAAAAAAGAAATATAGCAAAAAAAAAAAAGTTTTAAGTAAAATTTCTTTTTTCCGTACAAGATAGTTCCTGATTCAGAGCTGTAAACCAGATCTGTGCATCATAGCTTTCCTTTTTCTCCTCTCCCTCCCTTGTCCCTTGTCTGGTTTTCATCCTTCTGCTGTTTCCTCTTGCTTTTGGAGTCTGCCTCACTGTTTCCCCCAGTGGCAAATTAAACAGAGGACACTGCCTGAAAATTCACATTCAGACTCTTCATCGGTGTATCACTGCAGTATCTGCTTTTGGGCAAGGAATTTATCTCAGAAAAGTTGTAACATGCTACAGGAGACGGAATAGCCCAGATAACACACACATAAGACAGAGAGTCTCTGACAACAGGAATAAAGAAACCTTAGAGATGGCTACTACAAATAACTTCCTTCTACCCACCTTCCTTTCCATACTTTTTCCTGAGCGGCCTTTCCCACCACCCCATGGACATGACTTTTAACCCAGACAACCCTTCTATCTATCAAGAGCCTAACGTGCATGTTGATACTCCCCAGGGCTAACCTTGTCACTTCATCACATTAGCTTACATTTCCATCTCTGACATGTTTTCCCTCAACCAACCACCACTTTCTTTTATATGACACACAGCAGTTTAGCAGCCAAAGCACAATAGTATGATAACTGCTCATGCAGTATCATGTATCTTCTTATTATCTGCCACATTATCCTTATCTAATTGCACGCACTTTGGCTCCATCTGACATTTTCAAAACTGCAGATGCTTATTAGCTTTTCTTAGCTAAAAGAAAAACGTGCATTATAGTGATTATCAGCTTCTGGCACTGCTTGTGAAACATTATAATGAGAGAGACCTCTAGCCCACCGTAAACAAGCAAAATCAGGCCTGGATTGTTTATTAGCAATGCTCCCACAAATGTTGCCACTGTCAGAATTAATGACCACACTGCTAATTTTTAATAATCTCATGTTACTATGAATTCTTTTCAGCCCAAAGCTTTAGTCCAGAAGCAGAAATTATTTAATTCTTTACTACCACAGTGAAGACATGAATGAAGTCATGACCTTGGGTTCTTTATGGTATCCAACAGATGCAGGTCCTACCCCACAGGGATAAATAACTAGCTGAAATTCATTCAGCAGGCAGACCTAAGAACAGCAAGATCTCCCTAATGGCCATTCCAATGATCTAACTCAAATCCATGCCACCTCAAACAGAAAGTTTAGGAACGTACTCAGAAATCAGTGAAATCTACTCCTTAAACAAGCCTCTTCCAAGTATGCAGAACTCAAACACAGAGTGTAAACAAGGCAAGCAAAATAGATTGTGTTCCTGTGATCCAAAACATTGGTTATGTCAGTCCTTATTAATTAGTCTTGTTTGCAATGAATCACTGTATGTGTTTTGACAAGTGCTGTTTGTACTGCAGTTCACAGTAGAAGGAAGCAGCTGCTTCAGCATCCCCACTTTATTAGAGGCACCAACTGTGAAACACTGCAATAACTCCCGTGTTTTCTACAGATGCCCCCTCTGTATCTGGAATTACAAATGCTAAAATAAAATAAAATCATATAAAACAAAGAGATTATCTGTGTCAATAAACTACTTGCATTCATTATGCCTAGCAGCAAGACTAGTAAAAGTAGAAATCTTTGCTTCACTATAAACCATTTATGTATCTGTGGCAACAGCACTGTTGATTTCTACAGCAATTCTATCAATGTTGTGATAGATGTTTGGTCTTTAAATATTACCTTTCTTTTTCCGGCATCTAAAAGAAATAGAAAAAACAAAACCAAAGACAAACCACATTTTATATAGATCACCCAGAAACATGAGAAAGGATTTAGCAATAAATGACAAACAAATAAAGGATTCTACAGTCACATGAAGCATAATCCCATGAACAATCTGTGCAAATCTCAGAGCTGTGTATGCAATAAACTTATCTTAGGTCAATAGCTCTCTTATGCAAGAGGCCAAGCACTACTTAAAGCAGATGCCAATATCCACTTTCCTCTCTGCTCAAGGCTCCTCGTGTTCCTCTGGAACATGAGATAACTTGACTCGCCTGCCCCAGGAGGAGTCCAGGAGAGACAAGCAGCAAATGAGACTTGCATTTTGCAGTGCCAGAGGGCAGGTCACTGCAAAGCAGCTGGAGAGGAGTCATCTCAGCTTGTGCAGGGAGATCATCTTTAGGCACCAGGACAGAGAGATAAAGTTGCCAGCAGACACCTGATAGATAGAGAAGAACTGGCTCACAGCTTCCTGGCAGTGCAAAAAAAAACTGAGTTCTGCTTCTGTGATGATGAACAGGACAAGGGAGGGCTGGGGTAGAGGAGAGAGGAAATGCTGAGCTGCGCTTGCAGCTTCTGTTGCTGTTAAGGCACTGGGGAGACTTGGGAGTAAGTGGGAAGAGCTACAGACCATACAGCCACATTCCATACCATCCTACTAAAAAGTAGCTATCAGATTGCTTGTCTACCCTGGCACAGATACCAATGTCTGTTTTGCTACTGACAACAGTCCACAGCTTCTTTCTCTGGAAGCGGGCCATAGAGATATAAGTCCTTTTTTACTCCACAGTAGCAAGAGGCACTGCGGAACACTTGAGTTCATCTCTACAGACACAAGCTCTACACGGCTGGGCTCTGCAAACCACTCGTTACACCCTTGAGAAGGGCAAACAAGCAGTAACGGGCCTCCTGCTGCTGTCCAGATGCTGGGCATTATTACCTCTCTGCCAGCATGGGAGGAAAGCAGCAGGCATAGGGATCCTGCATAAACCTGCTGCTGGCTTCACTCACCACGTGTCTTCAGATCTCCAGCTTGGAGACTGCAATAACATCTGTAATTGCTCAGTCGCTGTGGGTTTCATTTCTCCTCTGACTAAAATACTACAGCTACTTTCTTTTATGCAGAATTGGAGCTCATTTCAATGCAAAATAACGAACACAGACATACTTTTGTCATAAACACAATAAAATTAATGACTGTGGCATAACTAGAACTAAGGTTACTGGGCATTTCCCACTGCAGCTTTTCCATTTCATGTGCCTCTGCATGTTCAAGATAGCAAGCTTGGAAAGAAATTTGCATTTGCTTTTGAGGTCTGCCTAGAATGAAATCTACTCGAAATGCTGGAGCTCATGATTTTGACAAATATAGAAGGAACACCCTCATGCCCCTGCCCAAATATTACATAATGAAACTATTAAGATACTCCCATCCTTCCTTTTGGATGCTTTAAATCTTCCTTCTGTCAAAGAAAACATCCAAAACCTAGAACAGCTAGAGGAAAATATCAGAGATGTGAAATATCTCATGAAAACTCCTAATGATGGCTAGACACAAAACAGACTTAGATGTGCAGGACTTTACAATTAGTGTGACACCTGTAAGAACATCTTTAGTGATAACTGGAACTATTTCTGGTCTTAAAGACCCTAAAGCCCAGGACCAGAAATTGCAACAGGTCACAGGGCTGTCACTGCTGTTGAGCTGAGACACACCATCTCTGAGGCAATGTGTCAACTCATTCTCAGACTTTCCATCTGCAAAGTGAAGATAATAATGTTAAATCCAGTTTTAAAAGGCACAAAGACAACATTTGGTGGAATAGTCTACGTAATAGCAGAGCTACACTAGTAAGCACCCTTTTTAGAGGAAAATAATTTACACTACGGAAGTGTAGTGTAAATACGCTCAATGGAAATCTGTTAAGATTTCTCAGCAGAGATTCACAATATTGGCCTTTTTCACACTACCACGCATACTTGATTATCTTTGCTTTAACTGACTACTTGCAACAAGTAGAAGTATCTCCCTCCTCTCATCTCTGTCTGGATCTACTTAGCAAGTTCCGTGGAACTTAAAAACTATGTTACTCTTTGCTGTCATCTTTGGTAAGACATTCAAGTGCTATTTTAACAAACCAAAGTATGGAAGATCTCTAGCCTGAAGTGCTAAAAAGATGAGAAATAAACACTGAATGGAGGAAATGAAAGTTTCTAAATGTTCTGCAGGTGGAAAAGTTGTGAAGAGCTCTGTATCTAATATCTATATTTGGATTTCATCATGAACCAGTTTTAAAAGAAACAGCATTTACAAACCTATGTAATCTACATGTACTGTGGGTAATGTACACAGATACACAGCTGAATATGAATGCAAGAGGCTTTCAGAGAAGGCTGTTTTTCATTTTCCTTTAGGAGAAAAGAGCCAAGCATATCCCTAGAAAAAAAGATTTGTTTCTCCCTTCTTTCTCCTATACTTCAATTTGGGACCACTGCTAAATCATTGCTAAATTGCTACTTAAATTTGGGACTGTTGCTAAATCATTTTTTTCCTGAACTTTGAAAACAAGCATTGCTCCCTGATGATGAAAGAGAGTTGCTAATTTTTCAGCAAGTCAATCAAACCTAAAGAAACCAATGAGGAATTTAAAATAACTCTACCGTGTAGGTATGACTACGTAAGGAAGTGATTGGTTGGTACTGTACTATAAAAGCAAAGAGATGCCAAGAGCTCTATAGGAACAGTGTACTCAAGAGATACTGCCACCCCTCGGTCATGGGATGAAAATGCACGTACATCACTGCAACGTCCAGGGAACCGTTCCACTAATGAGGCAAAAATCTCAGTAAAATCAATTTGAAGTTACTGACTCTTCAAGAAAGAATTATTTGAAAGATCACAAGCATAAAATTATTGCCCCACATGAATTTAAATGTTTTCATTTAAAAGTACAAAATCTTCTGACTCCCAAAGAGCATTTTCAAAACTGGGATGAACACCCTAAGAACTACAACTGTTCTTGTCTTTTCTGAAAACAAAATATACAAAGGAATGGAGAGCAGCACACATTTTAGGCTCTTTTCACCTCATATCTTGGAAAGCCCTTTGGAAAACCACACGAGCTGCTCTGACTCTGAGCTCAGTGTCTTTATGCTATCTTGTCCCAACTTCTACTAACTAAAGAGAAATAACGTGAGCTATGTATTCTAAATGAGGCATCCCAACTTACTGCACAGTTCACTGCTATCAGATAGATGATTCAACCTGTTCACACAATTATTAATGAATAGTTAAAAATACATTCTGATAATTCCTTTTTAGCGCACACATCATCTTTGTCATCATGGCTAGCAAAGCTTGCAGTAATAGAGCATAATTTAAAACTAGTAACAAATATTGTAAGATGGTTTAATTATAAACATAGCTAACCTGCAAAATATAAATATCATATCACCTCCAAGCTTACAAAATGCCAGAAGGGCCCAACTCCATTTCCTTTGAAAAGACAAGTGTTAGCCCTTTAAATCTCAGTGGCTGCTGGATAATTGAGTTTAGCGTTAAAAAAAAAAGAAAAAAACACACCAAGGAGAGGCAGAACAAGAGAATCTTACAGACTTGAACAACAGTGGTTTTTGTAAATAAACAGAGTAGCTCACATCTGTAGACAAGACTTACGGGTACCATCCAAACTATTTTAGCACAATGGTATGATTCCTGCAGTCCAGTCAAACTTTCCATTAAATCAAATCTCTCATCTCTTTGGGAAAAGACAAAAATGCCTTTTGTCTGCTACTCGGCACTGAGGCTTTCTGAAACACTGTCATTGACACACATTTTCAGAAAGCAATACCTCTTCATATTAGACAAATAATGAATGGAAAATTAACACTTTCAATTACACGCATCAGCAAGTCTGACATACCAAGTTACAATTTTTTACACTAATAGCTGTGATACTCACTTTCTCAGACTCATTCTATTAACAACTGATAGTTGATATACTTAATCCTTAATTTATGCGAGCAGGAAACGCAGTTTTACTGAAGCATTTCAAAATTATCACTGTTTGTAGCTGAATGGAAAAACTTCTCAATGTGAATCAGTCTGAATAACCAATCTGAAAATTAGTAAAGCATAATATATGACCAGATGTAGCTTTAAGCAAATGCAAGAAATTAAGAATTATTCAAAACTGAGTAATGGAAAGAATATCCACACTAATATTTTGTGCAGTAGGTTCAGCTGTTTTTATTTATGGTTAAATCTCCCATTAAATCCAGTAGGAGTTTTGGCTAAGTAATTGACCTGTAAGAATGCAGCATATGGGTTTTTATATAGAAAAGTTTTATGTTCCACTGGAGAGTTTCATATTCTTAACACATAACTTATCAAACAAAATTTAATTTAAAAAGAACTTTCATAATCACCATTTTACAGTCAGCGCCGTATAAAATAGATCAATATTCTGTGTGAGAGAAAAATGCTGAATTTCATATGTACTTGATTAATGCATTGTTATCATCCCAATAATTAAAAGGAGCAGAGTTATACACAATCAGCATGATACATCTTACTCAGCACCTCCTGGCAGTTGCCTGCAAAAATTAAACTCATTAATCACTGTGTTGCCAAAGAATAAGCTAGGAAAAAATGAAAAAGCTCTATTTTATGGGAACAAAATCTCAAGTCAACTTCTAGGATAAAATCCCTTCCACAATATAATGTTGTACACATTAAGCTAATCAATGTAAAAGGAGAATAACGTTACCAAAATTCTTAATATTCTGGTACTATACCACTGTAGTAGGTTTTACACATTCTTCACAGACACTCCTACCTAAATAAAGGTAGAGAAAAAGTAAATCTAAAGCTAAACGAAATAAAAATATCATTGTAATTTTGTCTGCTGCTGTTGCAATAATTAACTTCAGTATCAATACTGCCACAAAGCCAACCAGGAAATGTTTTTTGTTGTTGGATTTTGTTTGTTTGTTTCTTTTGGGGGGGAAGTTATTCATACAGGGCCTATATAGTTCACCACTGATAATCTGGTTTTCTGATCAGACTAATATTTAACCTTTAAAAAGCACAATTCTTAACACAGTTTTTGTTTATATGTTAGATCCACTATATATTTTTTTCTTGCATGGCTACTATGATTTGAAATACTCTAAAACCTAGTGAAAATACTAAAGAATTCTGTGGCTTATACATTGCTATACTTTCATATTACAAAAACGTAAGTTTTCATGCCCATCTTAATGGTGGCTGTAAAGTGAAGTTAGCATATGTCATACTATGATTATTTTATATATATATTTATCTTATATCTTATTGTATTATTATAATTATCTTGTATGAATAATTACTGTTTCCTCTTTAACTACATGTAGGTTTTGTCTAATATTTTTCCACTAGCAGTATTTTCAGTAGACAAAATGCTTACTAACAATACTGTGACCTTCAAAGGCAAGATTCTGTCTTTTGCACTGCATTAGGTTTTTGTTGGTGCTTAAATACAGAGTACTGAATGCTGCACACACATTTCAATGTGGAAAGTTGTCATTAGGAACACATAAAAAATTCTCAGTCATCTTCTGATTATTAATCACACGACAATGTTAAGAACAGAACAGTGTAGTTCTCTGGTTTGTTTTGGTATTTTCAAGTGTGGCCAAGCAACAAAACTTTCTGTATTTCTAAGCTCTGAGTTCTTCTACTAAAACAATCTTTAAGGATGAACAGCAATGTGAATGTGCCGTTATTATTTTTGCGTAAAACTGAAATCTGAAGTTCAACCACCATAGAAAGAAATTTCCTATGCCATCTTGTTAAAACCTCTCCTATGATAAGCAACATCACATGCTCCTGGTACCCTGCATAAAGTGACTGCCCTCTTTGCACTTTTCCCACAGTCCTTCCACGGTACCTGCCTCACATTTCCCTTTCCCTTGGGGATTTCATGTTCGGTGTTTACATTAGTCGGCTTCTTCAAGGGAAGAAGAAAATCCTGCCTGCTGCCACCGGGAGCGAGAGAGAAACCCTTCTCTCTGCCGTGACCACGCAGGTGCCAGCTCCAGCAGGTTCAGGACCACGGACAGCCCCCTTGCGCCGGGGCGGGTCGAATTTAGCACTACGGGACAGCTCCGTCGATTGCTCCTCCAGTTGGGTTCAGCACCGCGGACAGCCCCGCCGTTCATGCCCCTTCCTTGCCCTTGTTTTCCTACGGGGAACCCCGTTCCTGCAGCACACCCTAAGGCCACGTCCGCTCGCTTTGTCCCCTCTGCATCTTTCTGACCCGAAAGAAAACCCAAGCCTAAGCTACCCAGATTCTGCTCGACAGGAGTACTTCTGAACTGCCCAACCTGATCTACTGAACTTTCTCAGACGTGTTGCCCCCTTTAAACATAATCCACAAGAGTTTCCCACATCTGTTTACAAGTCACCCCAAATCTGTTTCTGGCCATGTCTTTC